>JAHKKF010536601.1:0-18843 GCA_019740295.1 Labeo calbasu | reverse complement strand
CATCACTTGCTCACCAATGGATCCTTTGCAGTGAATGGGTGCCGTCAGAATGAGAGTCCAAGAGTGCAGTTTTTTGCATTTTTGTGTAAAGTTTGCTTAGCACATCTACACTTTTTGTTTCTCAAGAAATCAATGTTTAAAATGAAAAAAATCCAAAAAGTGTTTGTGTTCAGATAGATAGATTTTCATTGTAATGTTAATGTTTTCGTATTAATTTACTTCTAAATTACTTAACTTTTTCATATTTTATTAATTTTTTTTTATTTTTCTATTTTTATTTATTTACATTATTTGTTTATGTCATGTTTAATTACATTAATTTTATTAATTTTAATTTATTTTCATGTTCATTTATTTATTGTCCTATGAATTTGATATTGTATTTTCATATTCATCATTTTCATATAATTTATTTTCTTATTAGTTCATTATAGCAAATTATTATTATTATTATTATTATTATTATTATTATCTTGTTCATTATTATCTTAACTATTTATTATTCTATTAATTAATGTAATAGAATAATATTTATTAATTTTTTTTATCTATTAATCTATTATTAATCTATTTATCTATTTATTAATCTATTAATTAACACACCACTCCAGTCCATCATTTTTATTATCTGTTTGGACTCTAATTCTGACGGCACCCATTCACTCTCTGTACTGAAAGCTTTATTTTTTTTCTGGTGAGCTGTTCCATGGGCGGCAATAAATGACAGCAGGGTTTGAGCTGTAAGAAACCGCGGCCGCTCCAAACATTGTGTTAATCTGTGAATAAGCCCACTGGGTTTTGTTAGCCATGTCGCTGGTCTCCGGAGGGCTCGTGTGAGCGGGGTGCAGCGTTTTCCCACCGAGCGCCGTGAACAGGGTTTTCCCCTCGGGTCGCCCGTACAGTGATATTCTGTCTCCTTCTGAAACGCTGAAGAATTCATCAAAGGCTTCCCGCAGCACAGCCGTTTAGATCCCGCTGTGGGGAATTGTTTTTCAGTTCTTTCTGAAAAGGAAATGCACGCCTCTTTCCCAGGACTGGAGGAGAGCAAACGGAAACCGCTGAGGCTTGACTTTACATGGTCACAAGGGGTTTTTGATGGGGAAGGGTTAAATTAAAGATAGTTTCTGGACACGAGACCATGAGGAACATTTGTTCAGAAGTAGAGCAAAGTATGGAAACATTATTTTTCATATAGCCAATAACTTTTACTTTTAATGTTTTCTCATGCTGCATTCATTGCCAAACACTTGAATGTTTAATTTGGGCATATATCTACTCATTTTGTTGTTTTGCATTTTTGAAGTTTGTTTAGCATATCTTAACTTTGTTGCCCAATGAAATATTAAGTGGAAGAAAAAAAAAGTGTTTAAAATCCCCCCAAAAAGTGCTTGTTTTCTTATGTTTATTTATAGACATTTTGTTTTCATATTTCTTTACTTTATCATATTTAAATTATTTATTTATTTTTCATTTTGTTTTCCGTTTAGTTTTCATGTTTTTATATTTATTTGTTTGTTGTCATGTTACATTCATTTATTTTCATATTCATTTGTTAGCATATTCATTTTCATCATTTTCATATAACTTAAATTTCTCATGGTGAATTATTTATTTTCCTGTTCTTTGTCTTATTAATTTATTTGTTCTATTAATTTTATTTATTTATGATCATAGTGAATTCTTTTATTTTCATATTAATTATTTATTTTCATAATTTTCATATTAATTATTTATGTTTATTATTAATTTATTTATTCTCATATAAAATGTATTTTCATATTATTAATTTTTAAATAGAAATATTTATTTTCAAATCAGTTTTTATTTATTTATTTATTGTCACTTTTATTTGTTTTCATATTAATTTACTTTTTATATATATATATATATTTTAATTCTTTGTGTTCCTATTCATTTATTTTTGTTTTTATTTTATTTCCCTTTATTTTTTAATGTTTTATATTTGTGATTTGTTCTCATGTTACATTTATTTTTGTATTCATTTATTTTCATATTCATTTATCATATTTAATTACTTATTTTTATTTCATCATTTATTTTTTTATTTATTGTCTTATTTTCCTGTTTATTGTTCTGTTAAGTAACTTTTTTTAGTTATCATAATACGCATTTTATTTTTCATATTAATTATTTGTAAAAATGTAATTTATTTTCATAAGGTAATTTCTTTCATATTTCATTGTTCATGTTTATTATTGATTTATTTATTCTCATATTAAATTATTTGCATTTTAATTAATTTATTTTTATAATAATTTATTTTCAAATCAATATTATAACATATTTATAATTTATTTATTTCCTTTAGTTTTCCATTTGTTGATTTGTTGATTGTTGCATTCATTTTTTCATATTAATTTTAGTTATTTTCATATTTATTTTCCTGTTCATTTATCATGTGTGTGTGTGTGTGTGTATATATATATATATATATATATATATATTTCATATTCATCATTTACATATTAATTTAATTTCTCATAGTGTATTTCCCTTTTATTTATTGTCTTTTTAATGTATTTAATTAACTTATTTATTTTGTCATAATATTTTATTTTTCATGTTAATTGTTTTCATAATTTTTTCCATATTAATTATTTTTTATATTTTATTTTTGAATGTATATATTTGCATTTTTCAAGAGTTCAAGAGGAGTTTCCTAACAGAGCATTCTTCAGGTTTAGAGCCCCTACGTAGACCTCTTTGGTTTATCGACATCCAAATTATCTTCAAAGGATGAGATTATCTTCAAGAAGACAGCATGTGCTTGAAGTTGGCTAAATGACTAAAATGTATTCAGCAGTGCAGATGCATAATGGAGGTCATTTGACAGGTCACATTAGTTTTTAAACGAGAGCCTTTTACAAGTATATTGCTCTAAGCGGCTTCTGATTTGTAGTTCATTTACATGCTTAACAGTCTTTGCACTTGTGCCTGTCCCGGCTATTACGTTTCTGATTAGAAAAAAGAGTTAAATGAAGCAATAGATGCACTCGGGCCTGTTTTTGCAGTGCAAACTTGACGCAACTAATGCATCACAGAGACGAATGTTAAGATTCGAGGCATGGCTGGAGGAACGGCTCAGACGCGACAGTGGCAAAATGACTCCAGCTAATCAAATAACAACAAAAGCGTAACGTGCAATGAGTCAGAGCAAAGTCCCGTTAAAGCATAAGAGGGACATTAAAAGTTTTTAGTGCCCTATCAAGGTGTCCTAAAGATGCCTGAGCCCTGATTGCATCTGTTATTGATGTACCAGCAGGTGTCAGCAAAGCAAATGCAAAGTAGGACACAATGTGCGCCGCCCCAGCAGCTGAATAATTCATCCGGAGCAGCATTATTAGTCAGCGGAGGTGGGACTGCGGAGATCCACGGGGAAGGAGGTGCGATTGATTACCCTGCTGCTTATGAACCGGTTAACTATCTGAATGCAGTGTGTTTTGGATTGCAGAGGTTAAGCGGTGTGGTGTGAATAAACAACTGAGAGTTAGATCAAGCGTTTCAAGCCTCCAGACATTCTCACTCTCTGCAGTTTTGTCTCGGTTCATTCTTTATCTCCTCGTTCCTCCTCGTTTCCGTCAGATGTTTAGCAGCTCTGTATCTCTACGGCTGAGATGGTACTGGTATTATTACAGAAATAAGCTCTTGTTACCCAAAACTGTACACATGTTGTGCAATTTAAAGGGATGGTGCACTCAAAAAAGAACTCTCCTGTAGGGCTCATCAAGGAACTACATTGTTTGGCAGAAGAATAAAACAATAAGCCCCAAGAAGCCGTGGTTTACAGTGAATTGTAACAGCTTCAGGCACAACACATTTCATGGGGCTTATTGCTTTTAGAAAATGGTTATTCCATAGGTTTCACCAAATAAAGCGAAGCAAATAAAGTGTAATGATATTAATAAAAACATTCTTCCGCCAAACAATGTAGTTCCTCAGAAACGGTTGTGCTTGCAACAAAGTGATTGCTGAGCAACACACAAATGTAAACAAAGGTGTGTGTTTGTAGAATAATTTATAAGAGTTTCGAACATGGATCAACCAATCAGAATCAAGGACTGGAACAATCCATTTATTAATACTTTATTTGCTTTGTTTTATTTTGTGAAACCATAGCATAACTCCATGTTGTGTCGTGCTTAACGCTCTTTAGCTGTTATGAATTTACTGTAAAGCATGGCTTTTTGGGGCTTATTGCTTAAAGGGGTCATCGGATGCCCATTTTCCACAAGTTGATATGATTCTTTAGGGTCTTAATGAAAAGTCTAATATACGTTGGTTAGAAATTTTCAATGGTTTTGTAAAACATCACCCTTTTTACCTTGTCAAAATGAGCTCTGCAAAAATCATCTCATTCTGAGGGATTGTTCCTTTAAATGCAAATGAGCTCTGCTCGCCCCACCCCTCTCTTCTCTCTGTGGAGTGACGAGCCTGTTTACTTTAGCCGTGTTTAGCCGCTAAACTTGCTAACTAACACGTTATTAGGAAAGGTGATTGCAGAGATTCATTTAAAAAAACCTTATACTCACTTCTGCTGTAGGTGAAGCTGGATCACGAATGATTTGCACAAACATAGCGTTTATGTAGATCGGGAGGTGCATTAAATTTTGCAAACTTTTGAAAAACGGTTTTAGAATGCAATTTTTTTGAAACTGCAAAAATGCTAATTTGTAAAAAATAATGACATTGTGTCTCTGTTCACTTTCGAACGCCTTCCTATAGATGGGTGTACAGTATGGACTTTTTCTGATGTTTGTCTAATGTTGTGAAATAAGATTGCGCTATTTATGTATTAACGTTAAAAGAAACAATGAAAAACGGGAGCAGCAGCTTTCATTTCTGCTTTGATAGCTGCAAAACTGCACCGTGTACTATGGGTTTGTGTTACAATCAGGCAGTGTTGGGGAAAATTACTTTTACAATGTAATGTTTTACAATATTGCATTACTCCATGAAAAAGTAACAAATTGCATTACTTACTTACTTTTTATGGAAAGTAATGCATTACGTTACTTTTGCACTACTTTTGTCATCTGGGCTGGGCTTGTTTATTTGCTGTTTGATGATAAAAACTCAAAAGTTATATTTTTGTTAATTGTAACGCCTTTTTACATCAAAAGTGAAACTAGATGAGTAAAGTTTGAGAACAAACTCTAAGTGGGCTTGAGAAAGCCTAGCCTGAAAGTTTGAAGCAGTTGTAAAAGTATGAAAGTTGATGTTAGTACGATGATTTAAAACGTTGCTTACATGATTTAACATGTTGTTAGGATGTTTTATCATGATTAGCTTGTTGTTTGCGTTTTTATAGGCTAATTACAGTGTTGTTAACATGTTACTAGCATGTTGTTAGCATGATTACAAGTTACTAGCATGATTAACAAAATGCTAGCGTGTTTATAGCCTGATTCACATGTTGCTAGCATGTTTCTAACATGATTAGCATGTTTCTAGCTTGTTGCTAACGTGATTAGCAAATTATTAGCGTGCTGCTAGCATGATTAGCATGGTTCTAGTATGATTAGCATAGTGCTAGCATGTTGCAATCATGTTTCTAGCATGTTATCATGTTATTAGCATGTTGTTAACATGATTAGCATATTACTAGCATTTTGTTGGCATGATTAGCATGTTTCTAGCATGTTATTAACATGATTAGCATATTGCTAGCATGTTGTTAGCATGATTAGCATGTTGCAATCATGTTTCTAGCATGTTGTTAGCATGTTGTTAACACGATTAGAATATTACTAGCATGTTAGCACGATTAGCATGTTGCAGTCATGTTTCTAGTATAATTAGGATGTTGCAATCATGTTTCTAGCATGTTATTAACATGTTGTTAACATGATTAACATATTACTAGCATGTTGTTGGCATGATTAGCGTGTTTTTAGCATATTAACATGTTAACATGATTAGCATATTACTAGCATGTTGTTAGCACGAATAGCATGTTGCAATCATGTTTCTAGCATGATTGTTATTAGCATGTTGTTAACATGATTAGCATATTACTAGCATGTTGTTGGCATGATTAGCGTGTTTTTAGCATATTAACATGTTAACATGATTAGCATATTACTAGCATGTTGTTAGCACGAATAGCATGTTGCAATCATGTTTCTAGCATGATCAGCATGTTCCTAGCATGTTGCTACCATGTTACTAGCATGATTAGCAAGTTACTAGCAGTAGTTAGCATGATCAGCATGTTACTAGCATGTTGTTAGCATTATTAGCAAGTTACTAGCGGTTGTTAGCATGATTAGTAAGTTACTAGCATGTTGCTAACGTGTTTTTAACATAATTGGCATGTTATTAACATGTTTCTAGCACGATTAACGTGTTTAAACCAGCTAAAACCAGTTGATTCAGTACAAGCCAGTTAAAACCAACCTAAGCCAACTAATGTCCTGGCATGCATAATACAGTTATTTATTTATTTATTTTTATTGTATTTTTTTAATCTATGTGAATGGGGGGAAAACATTTGACGTTTAAAATAATCCCAAAAGTTATTCAGATTTTATTTGTATTCGTTTTTTTTCTTACTTTTGTTTGATTTAAAATTAAGCACACATCCGTTTTTTTTTTCATTCAAAATAACAAGAAAACACTTTAAATGCATCTTAATAGTCCATATAACTCATGTGCCATATTCCAAATCTTCTGAAGTCATATTTTTTTTTGTGAACAACAAACTCAAAATCTGATTGAGTCAGTGAGTTGAACCAGATTCATGAATAAGTCATTAATAGAGTGAACTAGATCAATTGATTCACTGAACAGATCCAAAAAAAAAACGTTTGGTACAATTCTGACATTGCTTCTTCTCTTATGAATTCGCATAAACATGTCAAGGAGCTCTAGATCGGAAGTCTGTATTTTCCGAAAATAACTCAAATTTGGATCTGCTCGTCACACGATCACATGGTTTCAGAAAACTTGCTGTATGAGTCATATGGACTGCTTTTATGAGTCATCTGCACTACTTTTTAGGTGTTTTCTAGTTATTTTTGAGCTTGAAAGCGCCCCTCTCCATTTACTTTTATTAAATGGAAAAATCTGCAAGAATATTCCTCTCAAATAATACTTTTGTGTTCCACAGAAGAAAGAAAATCACACAGATTTGGAAAAAAAAAAGGCTTCGGAACTAATGACAGAAGTTTTATTAATTCCAGAACTGTTCTGTTATTTGGCAATATTTTTTTAATCATTGTTCTCTTTAACAATAATAAAATCTGTGGAATGTAATCTATATAAAGCCTACATACTTGATAAGCCATTATATTGCCTGGTCTATCAGGAATGAGCAGTAAATGCGTACTCAGCTGTATCTTAAGCACACATTCCAATGAACGGTTACCTAATACAGATTACAGAGCAAGGGTCAGCGATTAATGAATTTATATCGGTTTGTTTCAGTATCATTAATCTTTCACAGCAACCAAAGTGATTCTGGCATTATATCAGAGGCATAGTGAAATTTAAAACAGGTGTTTGTGAGAAACAAAGCATTCCCAGAGGCTCTAGAGTTACATTTTCCACAGACGTTTCTCATCCACTATCTCTAAGCCTTGCCTGTCTTGCCTAGAGCATTTCTCATCCCACAAACAGCCTCCGTCTTGATCTCTGAAGCAGCCACAATGAGCCGCTATCAGTCTGCCAAATCTTATCACAGCCCGCTGTAGAAGAGGCACAAATGAAATTACGCCTATGTAAATGTTCCATCATAAATGCGATATGAAACACTCAGGTTATTCTACCAATATGGCAAGCTGGTTTAACATTTATCCTTAAAATGTACTAGCATCTGTTTTCATGCTACTTTTTTAGCTGCTAGTATCTCTTCTGTTAGGTTCTAGTACCTTAATAAAAGATAGTAGCACCTGTTCATTAGATACTAGTGCTTATTTATTGGATACTAGTACCAATTCTTTAGTTTCTAGTACTTATTTTTAGATACAAGTGTTCATTCGTTAGCTACTAGTACTTATTTATTAGATTCTATTACCTATAAGTAGATGCTAGTACTTTTTATTCATTACATACTAGTTCTTATATTTTGATACTAGTACTTATCATAAGATACTATATCTATGAAATTGGTACTAGTACTTATTTATTACATACTAGTGCTTATTAATTAGCTACTAATAATCACTCAGTAGGCACTAGTACACATTTATTAGACACTAGTACATATTTGTTAGATAATAGCACTTATTATTAGATACAAGTATTTATTCATTAGATACTAATACTTATTTCAATAGTGACTACTAACTATTTTATGGTTACTAGTAACAATTTCAAAATGGTGTTTTTCTTTCTTCATTCAGATATCAAGTTTTGACTATTTTGTATTTCAATAGAGACTAGTAAATATTCTTCATATACTAGTATGTAATACTAGTAATACTACAGTACTAGTACTTAATTTTTAGATACTAGTACCTATCATTAGATACTAGTATTTATTCATTAGATACTGGTAGCTGTTAAATGGGTACTAGTATTTATTCATTACATACTAGTATTTTCTCATTAGACACTTATTTTTTATATACTAATACTTATTCATTACATACTAATACTTATTCATTACATACTTATTAGCTACCAACACTCACTCTGTAGGTGCTAGTACGCATTAATTCGACAGTAGTACTAGTAGTATTTGTTAGATAATAGTACTTATTACACTCTAGTAGTTATTAAATAGACACTAGTCCTTATTCATTAAATTCTAGTACTTGTTCATTAGATACTGGTATTATTTCAACAGTGACTGGTAGCTATGCTATTGTTTACTCATTTGGATATCAACTATTCAGTTTTGACTAGTATTTATTCCAATATAGTGACTATATATTTTTTATATACTAGTACTTATTCATTAGGTTCTAGTACTTTTTTAGGTACTAGTGTCTGTAAATCCTAGTACTTAATATTAATTACTAGTATTTATTCATTAGAAACTCATACCTATTAAATCCATACTAGTGCATATTTATTACATACTAGGACTTGCTGTATTAGCTACCAGACCTTACTCAGATTCTAGTACACATACTAGTTCGTATTTTATTAGTGACTAATAACTATGCTATTTATTACTCATTCAGATATCAACTATTCAGTTTTGACTAGAATAAAATATTACTAGTAAGATCTTTGGTAGCACTTTATTTTACAGTCTTGTTCCACATGTGCATACTATGAACTTTATGAACTTTCATATTGATTACAATAAGTGGGTAATAACTAGGTACCAACCCTGAACTCACCTATAAACCTAACCTTAACTCATGTAGTTACCTTATATTACCCAGTACTTTCTTAGGTAAGTACATTGAAAGTACATGTAAGTGCACATACTATAAAATAAACTAGAACTTTATTTTACTAGTAAGGCATTCTGACTAGTCATAAAGTAAGAGAAGTACAAATCACTTGTGAATAGTAAGATGAGAATTGTTACTACTAAAAATTACAAAAATACTAGTTTCTAATAAATAATTACTAATATCTAATGAATAACTAATAGTATCTATTAAATTGCTTTTAGTATCTAATGAAAAGTATGATTTAATAAGTACTAGTATGTAATGAATACTTGGTGATGATAATATTTAAAAAAAAAATACTAGTCATTACTGGGATAAATACTGAAATGCTAATATCTGAATGATAGATTCCCATAGAATTCATTGGCAAAAATTTTAAATGTGTTACTAATAACGAGAATAGTTACTAGTACTGAAATAAGTACTAGTATCCAATAAATAAGTATTAGTATCTTTAAATAAGCAGTAGTACCTAAAGAATAAGCACTGTTAACTAATGTAATACATACTGGTAGCTACAAAAATAAGCATGCCGTTAGTTTTAACTTACTAGTAAATTTTAAGGAATAAATGTTAAAATGGCTTGCCATATTGGGAGATAGTTTGAACCTAGTCTCACATAAGCAGACTTTTGTCTTGAAATCGAACCCACATTTTCAAACCCACATTTTCTGGCCTCTCACCGACTTAAACTGGAGGACACATTTTGACCAATATATAAAATATGTACACTTTATAGTGGCATGCATATCTGAATTATAGTATTTCTGTTATTGAAATATTCATATGACTTGGCCTTTCCTGACTACAAGACGGTTGCACAAGAAACTGAATACCTGAATAAATGGATAGCTCATCTGATGCTTTACACCTGTTCCTGAGTAAATATATGAAAGCGGGCAATCTGGAGATATGAAGGCAATAGTACCTAACAGATGGCATCATGCAGATGATGAGTGGAACACGGAACTGTTGTTAAGGAACGCGGCTGCTGTGGCATTGAATAATCAATCAAACTATCGGCCTGTGCTGTGGAACAGCGTACTAACATGCTGCTTTTACCTTTTCTGCTGTAGATCATATTAAAGCTGCGTGCAGCATGCAGATTTTCAGTATGCATACTGTGACATTTGCCAAAATGTGCAAAAGACACACAGAATTAGGGCTGGGCGATATGGGCGCGATCATTTTTTTTCATATCAGTCGATATCGATAATTATCACGATAAATATCAAATCTCTTTTTCTTTCAAGTTTAAAGGAAGATTTTTGCTCCAAAGTAAAAGTTGTAGAAACCAGACCATTAATTAATCTAAATAGAAAAATTAATTTCTGCATGTTCTAATGAGTTATATTGTTTCAAATCAAGAAACAGGTTTTGGGTTGTCTGATAAATGATAATAATAATAATAATATCACTTTTTGATAGTAGCTTGAGGATGCAGAGGTAATTTTTTTTTTGTTCATTATCAATCAGTAACATCTGTAAAAATTGTAGCAACCTCAGTTTTATATGGTTAAATTTATTCTGACCCAGTTTTTAAGCATTGGTCTCCCATATTAGCAAGCATACATTTTGAATCATGATAAACACAGTAAAAAACACACATAATGGTACCTCAATACCATGGTAAAAATATAACTACATGGTTTTATAGGTAGCCTATTTGTATGAAAAACGGTAGTCTAAAAACATTTAGTATAAATGAACACATGCTATAGCTTAATCACAAATACATACATACATACTATAATTATATACCATTATTCCTGTAATAAAATTCAATGTGAATATCCCACATTGCTGCCACAATACCATGGTGCAGTGAGTGTTACTACAGTAAATCCACGGTAAATGATGCCGATGTGTAGGTTGAAAAGCACAATGATATAAGATGAAAAGTCCCGTTTTATGAGAAATTGATCAAAATTAAGTCAGTTTGTAATTAAAACATGCAAATGCATTAAAAATGCAAGTGCTATTCTGTGCATGCATGTTTTGAGACAAATCATGAGTAAAAAAGTGATGCAAACAGTTATTAGGTTGGCTTGAGAAAGCCCAGCTCTTCAGACTGATCTCACTTAGTGTGCTGTCTCTTTTCTAACTGATCCGACTTATAGTTTTCATAAAATTAAAGATTCAAAATCATAAAAATCTCATAGACTTACATTGATGGAATGTTCAAATGAGCAACACTATTTAAACTCCAACTGTCAAAATTCAAACTTAAACTCCCAGAATCACTTGAGACTAAATCAAGACTTCCCTTCTGTGTACTATTTCTAATCAATTCAAACTTCTATTCTAATATTTCTAATCTATTTATCTATCTAGCCAAGCCTAGTAACTAGAATCATGCTAGTAACTTGCTAATCATGCTAGCAACATGCTAACAACTTGCTAATCATGCTAGCAACTTGCTAATCATGCTAGAAACATGCTAGTAACTTGCTAATCATACTATAATCATGCTAGAAACATGCTAGCAACTTGCTAATCATGTTAGAAACATGCTGGCATCCTGCTAATCATTGTAAAAATATGTTAGCAACCTACTAATCATGCTTGAAACATGCTAGTAACTTGCTAATCATGCTAGCAACATGCTATTAAGATGTTAATCATGTTAAAATAATGCTAGTAACTTGCTAATCATGCTAGAAACATGTTAGCAACATGGTAATCATACTAGAATCATGCTAGAAACATGCTAGCACCTGCTAATCATGCTAGAAACATGCTAGTAACTTGCTAATCATGCTATAATCATGTTAGAAACATGTTAGCACCTGCTAATCATGCTAGAAACATGCTAGAAACCTGTTAATCATGGTAAAAACATGTTAGCAACCTACTAATCATGCTTGAAACATGTTAGTAACTTGTTAATCATGCTAGAAACATGTTAGCAACATGCTAATCATGCTAGAAACACGCTAACACCTGCTAATCATGTGAGAAACATGCTAGCAACATGCTAATCATACTAGAATCATGTTAGAAACATGATAGCAACATGCTAGCAACTTGTTAATCATGCTAGAAACATCCTAGCAACTTACTAATCATACTAGAAACATGTTAGCAACTTGCTAATCATACTATGATCATGCTAGAAACATGTTAGTACCTGCTAATCATGCTAGAAATGTGTTAGCAACCTACTTATAATGTTAGAAACATGCCAGCAACATGCTAACACCTTGTTAATCAGGTTAAAAACATGCTAGCAACTTGCTAATCATGCTAGCATCATGCTAAAAACTTGCTAATCATGGTAGAAACATGCTGGCAACCTGCTAATCATGTTAGAAACATGTTGGCAACTTGCTGATTATGCTAGCAACTTGCTAATCATGTTAAAAAGATGCTAGTAACCTGCTGAGACTGTATTGCTTTCAAAACATGCAGACTTTACCCTTTTAAAACTATTTTAAACTTCAACCTATTTCAGACTGAGAACAATTGAACTTAAAACAGTTTTTTTCTTTAAACTTTTTAAATTTTTTTAACTTTTTCAAACTTTCTGGTCTGGCTTTCTCAAGCCAACTTAAAGTTTGTCTTGACAAACTTTATCTAGTTGTTTAATGTTGTTTAAAAAAAAATAAGACTTGAAAATAATAACAGCATTTGACGTTTTTTAAAATGCTGGCAACTTAACATTGTTTTGGTGAGTGATTTGCCTCTTGTTTGTTGCATGCTTTTAAGTCAGAAGTGGAGAATTTCAAGTCAAACATTGGATGCATTTAATACATTTTTTGATGTCAAAATATCAAAACATGGTTTACAAAATCAGAAAATAAACGTCAAGTTGAATCCTCATCGTCCTTCACTGTGCATAACTATCCTGCTCATGTTCTGTCTATCTGAGTAATCATGAAGTTGAAGTGTTGCATATCTCAAAATGCATTACAGAAATAACCCGTATCTTGTTGGCCAGTAGTGTTGCAGAGGACGCAGAGAGCTCGTCCCGATCGGATTCAAGTTGGGTGGGCAGAAGAGGTGCTGATGTCTTTATTGATACTGTTGCAGTTGGTTTAGTAAAGATCTAACGCTGTCCTTGTTATTCCACTGCCACGCCGTGACCTGAAGTACACTGGCAGATCGATACATCACATCAGCAAGTCCAGGCTTGTGAAAGAGGTCACTTGACATGTTAATGCGATTGCAATCTGGTACGAGAGTCGTTTTCTGAGGAGGATGCTAATTTCTCCAAGCGAGAGAGCTGTGACCTTTCGGTCGTGCTGTAGGAGGAATATACTTTAAAATGAGGCATTTTTGATGAGTCATCAGATCATGCTTCTGTTGTCTTGTTAAGGACATGCAGTTTTGCACTCAGAAACGACATGTTATGTCAGAGCATTGATTTTTCTCATCTCGTATCTCATGCAGTTTATCATGGAGCGTTTGAAGTGTGGAGGAGCTGGCTTGACCTGAACCGCCTATTCAGATCACCTAATTAATATTCACAAGACTCGTTCTGTGTCAAATCAACCAAATTTCAGAACCGTCCCTAGCTTAAACTTTAATTTTAATAGTTTCTGAAGACTTTTTCATGCTGTTCAGTGTCAGAATTACATCATTCAAGTTAAATCATTATTTCTGCAGGGCTTAAAAAGTCTTCATTCACCATTTCTTCCTTTAAAAAAGTCCTAAATTGAAGCAGAAGGTCTTAAATTTATAAAGTCATGGCTTTAAATGTTGCATGGACTGAAAAAGTATTTTTGGTTTGTTTTCCAATACAAATATCTAAACAACCTTACATCGAAATACTTTTACTTGAGATGCAAACTGAACATATTTATTTGTTTGTTTTTTAAGAAACAAAATTGAGTTTAATTTTGATGAATTTCTCATTAAATTGATTCTGTGTTAAATCAGCCAAATTTCTGAAATTTCCCTGGCTAAAGTGCTTAATTTTGTTAATTTTTCTGAAGGCTTTTTCATGTAATTCAGTGTGTCGGGGTTTTTGCAGGTCTTAAAAAGTCTTAATTTACCCCTCTGAAGCCCTCAAGAAGGCCTTAAATTGAAGCAGAAAGTCTTAAATTCATTAAGTCAGTGGATGCACTGCAAAAAAAAAAAAAAAAAATTGGTCTTGCTCAGTATTTTTTTTTTTTTTTTTTCTAATACAAATATCTAAACATTCTTAAATCGAAATACTTGAGATGCAAAATGAATATGTAAAGTCTTTTAAAATTAAGTGGGTTTTTGTTTAAAGTAAGAACAAAGATCTGTCTATATATATGTTTTAATAATAAACTCTCATAAGAAATTCTCATAAGACTCATTTCTTGTCAAATTTTAGAAACTTCTCTGGCTAAAGTGTTTGATTTTGGTAAAATTTCTCTGAAGGCAGTCAATTTTTTTTCAAGGTTTTTGCAGGTCTTAAAAAGTCTTAATTCATCCTTCTCCCTTAAAGGAGAAGTCCACTTCCAGAACTACAATTGACAAATAATTTACTCACCCAAGATGTACTTGTCATCCAAGATGTTCATGTCTGTCTTTCTTCAGTCGTAAAGAAATTGTGTTTTTTGAGGAAAACATTTCAGTATTTTTCTCCATATAATGGACTGATATGGTGCCCAGATTTGGAAACTTCCAAAATGCAGTTTAAATGCGGCTTCAAACGATCCCAAATGCAGTTGTAAACGATCCCAGCCGAGGAAGAAGGGTCTTATCTAGCGTAACGATCGGTTATTTTCATATAAAACAACACAAATTAAATACTTTTTAAACTCAAATGCTCGTCTTGTCTTACTCTCCCTGAACTCTGTGTACTCTGACTCAAGACAGTTCGGGTATGTTGAAAAACTCCAATTGTATTTTCTCCCTCAACTTCAAAAATCTTTTCAAAATCATCCTACATCGCTGCAGAAGTACCGACCCAGTCTTTGTAAAGTGAACAGACACCCTCAACAAAAAAGGTAGAACAGTGATATAGGACGATTTTGAAGTTGAGGGGGAACATGAGGTGGGAGTTTTTCGACATGTTATTCAGTTTCATAATTACATCAGTCAATGTATTTCAGGGTTTTTGCAGGTCTTAAAGTCTTAAAACGCCCTTCTCCCTTAAATTAAAGCAGAAAGTCCTAAATTCATTACGTTGGTGCATTAAACGCATTCACTGCAAAAAAAAAAAAAAATGGTTACAAATATCTAAGCATTCCTAAATTGAGATGGATTTATTTGAGGGGCAAATTCAAGTTATAAAGTCTTGTTTTTTGTGAAACTGAAAATTAAGTGGGTTTTTGTTTAAAGCAAGAACAAAGATCTGTCTATGTTTTAATCATAAACTCACTTTATTTTGATGAATTTCTCACTCATTTTGTGTCAAATTTCAGAAACGTTCCTGGCTAAAGTGTTAATTCACTCTTCTCCCTTAAAAAGGCCTTAAATTAAAATAGAAAGTCTTAAATTCATAAATGTATGCACTGCAAAAAGAATGGATAGCTTCCTCAGTGTTTTTTATTTTTCTTGCAATACAAATATCTAGACATCCTTAAATCAAGATACATTTACTTGAGATGCAAATTGAACATAAAAAGTCTTGTTTTTTGAGAAACTGAACAGTGTGAGTTTTCGCTTGCAGCAAGAAACTGTGTTAAATCAGCCAAATTTGAGAAGCTTCCCTGGCTTCCCTTTGATTTTGTTAATATTTTTCTGATGAAAAACAAACACGAATAGTAAATAAACCTCCATGACATTTAATTTTTTGGCTTTCATCACTGAGTAATCCACTGTTTTGTAGAGGGGGTTAAAATGACCATTTTCACCTGAGATTTTGGGCCAAATTACAGGTGGGAAAAATGACTTCAGAAAGATGGCAGCCTCATGATATTATTTTTTACAAAGAGATTGGTAGCTCTAATAGTAAAATCTGTTGACTTTAGCAATCTTTGTTGCATTATATGTCTATGGTGACCAATCAAAAATGGAAAAAAGAGCATTTGAGTTGTTTTTTTGCAAAGTTTGGATGCCTGTGGCTTAAGAAGTATTAAAGATATCTCAATATCCTTTTAGATTATGGTTTATAACAAACTTTTCTTTTAGTATCTTCAATATGGTTCAATTCCAGCATCTCAATGTGTCTCCAAGTAAATGTGGAAATATAAACTTTTTATGGGGGAAAATTCAAAGCTCTGCTTTCCAGTTTGTTACTACTGGCACATAATGCAACAAGGATAGCTAATGTCAGCAAATTTTACTGACAAACCAATCTTTGTGTAAAAGTAACATAATGATGCTGCCATCTTTCTGAAATCATTTTTCCCCACCTGCAATTTGGCTCCTCAGGTGAAATTTGTCATTTTAACTCTTTTCTATAACAGTGGGTTACTCAGTAAATGTTCATCTGTGGCATTTAATATTTTGGCTTTCTTCTTTACGTATTTCTTGTAAAAGAAAATTCTAAAAAAAAAAAAAAAATCCTATTGGACTTTTGATGCACATGTATCTAAAAGATGACTATTTTCAATAGCACATTATTGGCACACATATGCATAAACCTACATTCAATTTCCTCAATAATTTGTGTGAATAGTCATTCTGTTGCTTTTCAGGTGCATTCAAATGCATTTTGACTGCATGTTTGTGTCATTTTTCTGATGGAAAAACAAACACGAATAGTAATTAAACCTCCGTGACATTTAATTCTTTGGCTTTCATCACTGAGTAATCCACTGTTTTGCAGAGGGAGGTTAAAATGTCAATTTTGACCTGAGATTTTGGGCCAAATTACAGGTTGAAAAAATGACTTTAGAAAGATGGCAGCATCATGATGTTATTTTTACAAAGAGATTAGTAGGTCTGTTAGTAAAATCTGTTGACTTTAGCAATCTTTGTTGCATTATATGCCTATGGTGACCAATCAAAAATGGAAAAAAGAGCATTTGAGTTGTTTTTTCGCAAAGTTTGGATGCCTGTGGCTTAAGAAGTATTAAAGATATCTCAGTATCATTCTAGATTATGGTTCTTAACAAACTTTTCTTGTAGTATCTTCAATATGGTTCAATTCCAGCATCTCAATGTGTCTCCAAGTAAACTTGAAAATATGAACTTTGAGGGAAAAAAATTCAAAGCTCTGCTTTCCAGTTTGTTACTACTGGCACTTAATGATACCAGTCTTTGTGTAAAAGTAGCATCATCTGAAATCATTTGGCTCCAAATCTCAGGTGAAATTTGTCCTTTTAGGCCTTTTTCTACAAAACAGTGAATTACTCTGTAAATATTCATCCATCTTCTTTATGTATTTCTTGCAACAAAAAAATTCGAAATGATTTTTTCTACTTTTTATCAGCACTTTTGATGCACCTGTATCTGAGAGATGACTATTTTCAATAGCACATTATTGGCGTAAATATGCATAAACCTGCATTCAATTTCCTCAATCATTTTTGTGAATAGCCATTCTGTTTGCTCATTTCAGGTGCATTCAAATGCATTTCGTCTGCGTGTTTGTGTCATGCCATCCAGTTCCCTCCAGGTACAAAAAACCTCTTTGGTTTGTTGTGCAGCCAATTATTGTAAATTATGAATAGCTTGTAGCTTGAAAAGCTTGGGAATCAAAGTAGATTCCCTCTGGTTTGTTTGGGCATGAAATATCTCATGCTTCACAAACCGAACCTCATTTTTTTTGTCCTTGAGCCTTTGTATGAAATGTTTTCCCCCTGTACACTGCGAACGTCAATCCAATGTGATGTAATTTAGGAGATGCAGGTATAGATGTGTACAGATTGCATGGCTTTTCTAATATTTGGGATTGTAAATACTTTATCAAAAGATGGGAATCCATTGCTTGAGGGATTGTTGACTTACAATCTATTAATGTGGAGAGACATTTCAAGGACGGCACCTGTTGTTTTCTGCCAGAAAGCTCTGATATATCTTTTATTACTTGAAGAAATTGTTAAAAGAGCTAGTGCATCTTCATTTTCTGTTTGATAAGAGCGCTCTAAAAGTTTTCAGTGAGCAGAAAAGGACGAAAACAAGTCATTAAAGCGAAATCAAAGTAGTTCATGTGATTTGAGCTTAAACATCCAAGACTGAGGTTGCATGATAACTTTGTGTGAGGAACAGGTTTAGGAAATTTAAGTCATTGTTCAAGGAAAAATCGTTATTCGGTGTAATAATTGCAGTACATCAATCAACCTTCTGTGGGTCTTGAAAAAGTCTTAAAATCTTAATTTGTTCTTTAACAAATTAAGGCCTTAACAGCATCCGAAATCAAAGCAGAAAGTTTTAAATCTGAGCAGAAAAAAATCAGAAACCTCCTTTAAGCATTCAGTTCATTTCAACTGCAAATAAACACTTTTTTTTTTTTTTTGGCCACTTTTATACATTTGGTAAGCTGAAATCATTCTAATATGCTGATTTGCTGCTTAAAGGGGTCATCGGATGCTAAGTTCGCTTTTACATGTTGTTTGAACATTAATGTGTGTTGGCAGTGTATGTACAAATCTACCCTATAATGATA
>JAHKKF010536600.1:20522-37632 GCA_019740295.1 Labeo calbasu | reverse complement strand
AGAAAGAAAGAAAAAGAAAGGAAGGAAGAAAGAAAGAAAGAAAGAAAGAAAGAAAGAAAGAAAGAAAGAAAGAAAGAAAGGCATGACGAGGAAAGAGTGAAAAGATAAAACTGCAGGAAGAGAGTCATGTGACATGTAGAGTGCCTCTATGCGCGCTTTAGAGAGCCCTGAGGAGAAGACATCGTTTTAAGAAGAGATCAGAGTGGAGAAATGCATATTCATGCTGATGGACAGCAGGATCTGTGTGTGTGTGTGTGTGTGTGTGTGTGTGTTTATTAGCTGTTAGTATATTAGACAGTAGGGGTGCTATGGTGTGTGTGTGTCTGTGTGAAGTCATTAGCTCTCTGTGTTTCTTGCCAGAGGGAATGGTCATGTTCAACTCACACACTCACTAATATTCAGGCTAGAAGATTGAGATTGTTTGGCGCGCAAGAGACCCGGCAGCCCTGCTAATGACCACAGCCATGTCGCAAAGCACTTCCACTGCCCTGCAAGCATGTGCGTATGAGTGCTTGTGCATCAGATGGAGAGATGAAAGAGAACTAGAGACAGAAGCGATAATTCATTAGCTCTGACGGGTATGTTTGAACGTGTGTGTTGATGTTTGTGTGTTGTGAGATCTAATGATCTCTGAGCTATTTGTATGTGTTTGTGTTAAAGTATCTTGGCCATGTTCCATATCAGTGTCTCCTATTCCAAAACACAGCAGGATCCATCATTCAGTAGCCCGTACTCTCTGTCCATCTGTCTGTCTCGCTCATCTCACTTTCTGCCCACTTATGTTCTCCTTTCAAATACTTTTAGTTGCGCATCATGATTTCTGTCTAGTTTTTGGACTAGCTGATGCTCCCAAACTACAAAAAATTGGCTCTACTCTATCCTAGACATGTATGACCTCTATGAGAAAGAATTAGTCTGCTTATTTCTTTTCATACCACAATGCATAGGTCAGGAATTTTATGGGTTACCTGATAACTTGATGGGTTGCTGATAACATAACCATAATATAGCTGCAAGCAGCAATTACGGGGCCAAGCACTAGGCAAGCAACGCAGCAAGCATCAGAGCAACTAAAGCAATGACTAACTGAGGCCATTTTAAGACGATTTTAATCAAATTGGCTTAAAAAAATCATAAAAACAACCACTAGTAATGTGATTTAATGGGTTATCACTTTTAACCAATAGGTGGCGCTTTTATCAAATTGATGTGGTGTGTTCTGCGTGAGGTGACATTGGCACACACAAAGTTTGGTGTTAATATGTTAAAGCTTTGCAGAGATACAGCCACTGATGCAGTTTGGCATCTTTCCAGCAAATTTGTTGATGTGTTAAACGAAAACTGTTTCGTATATCAACACAAAATCCATAACTTTTTGCCCGCTTGGTCTGAAGACGATCCGAATCAATTTTGATAAAAAAAATTGGACCAACAGTCTAGGAGGAGTTCGGAAAAGTAGGTTTTCAACATTAATCAAAATGGCGGACAGGAAGTTCGGCCAATTTTGGCATAATTGGTAACAATGTTCTCGGCATGACCTAAGGAATATATTGAGATCACATTCATTACAATAAGCCAATTTAATCAAATGTTATTAGCATTTTTAAAATGTCTTTATAACTTTTGGCCACAAACTTTTTGAGTACTGTCAGGGCATGGTGTCAAAGACACATACTGAGTTTCGTAGCGCTATGTCAATGCTTTTGTAAAATATAGCGTTTTTTGACAAAATTCAAAATAGCCAACACCCAAAATGGTTAGACTCGGCATGATGCACCAATTTTAAAGAGACCACTTTTGTCATTTTTGGCCAAACCATTCAGAAGTTATAAGCAAAAATGGCCATTTTCCATATCTCCTGACCGCTAGGTGGCACTGTGCCGAAACATTCAGGTTATGCCTGTAATAACACACACCAAGTTTGGTCTCAATACGCCAAACCGTTGCGGAGATATACTGTAGCCTCACTTACATTTTTGTGTGTTTTTCGTAGAATTTGTTTGTGCGTTTTTTGAAAACGGTTGGACAAATCAACTTGAATTTCATAACTTTTTGCCAGTATGGTCTGAAGATGGTCTGAGCCAATTTTGGTGAAAATTAGACAAACCATCTAGGACGAGTTCGAAAAAGTAGATTTTCTGAACAATTAAAAATAGCGAAAAAACTAAACCTTACGGTTTTAAAATTTTGTTCATTTGACTCAGCATGAGCCAAGGATTCAGAGGAAAAAAGAATTTTCCTTCTGTGCCCATGGTTCAAAAGCTGTTAGCATAAACATGAGTGAAACTTTGTACAAGTGGTGGCGCTAGAGAGTGTGAGTTGGAGACAAATTTGCTATATTTAATGTTGGGACTGTCTTGTATCATTGTGACTGTCATCTAACTTTCTCGCAAACTGTTCTATAGGCTGCCATAGACTCAAGTGTGGAAGAAAAATTAGAAGAAGAAGAACGCCTACGGATAAAATAGGTGCCTTCACACCTTCGGTGCTTGGCCCCTAATTATTATGCGGGCAAAAATCTACTTCGCAATCCATTCACAAATAAACACAAATAACAACCAAACCAAACAGCTGGTTCAGAAAAGGTTTCCACAGTCAAACCTAAAATGAGCATGCAACTGATATACTGAAAAACACAGTATTTAACATATCATATTATGCAAATGATCTCGCTAGTAATGGTTCTGTGTTATTTTAACTGTGTACTTACTTCATGTCTTAAATGTCCCATGCATTAGTATGAAACACATGCATACCATTTTTGAACAAGACAACCACCAAGATGAAAAAGAACTGGAAAATCATTGCAATGCAGGTCAGGTTTCCTCATAACTTGGCAGATCATGCTGTTAAAATACTCTAAACTTATGTCATGTGTTATTTATTGATGAAGTAACTTCCACTCACTCTTCTACAACATTTCTACTCACCCGCTTTACATCTTTCCCGAACGTCTCACTGTAACTGGTCCCTAGGATCTCAAACTGGACATGAGAATTGGCTCCATTACTTCGGAAGTCCATTAAACCAGTGAGGCCAGAAATCCGCCCCTAAAAAGAAGGACAAATAAAACTTCTATTCAGAAAGAAATGCATCATTCAAATCAGATAAGTTTTATTGATCACTACTGAACTTAAGTGGGCTGAATTGAACAAAATCGAATTAAGCGTAAGTGAGATGAATCGTGAAGTAACTTCAGACCTTTTGGATTGTGTCTAGCATGGACCAGCCTCCGTTCCAGGGTTTGGTTGACTTCCTCATGCAGTTCAGACTGGCCATGCTGTGCCACTTCCTGTCCTCTAACTTCCGGTAGAATGCATTGGCCAACATCAGCACACTGTCGTACAGGTACAGGCTAGACACCTAGAGACATATACAAAACACATACGTTGTAATTACTTTGCATGCATATCTTAAATGTTTTAAAGGATTAGTTCTATCCTGAATTAAAATTTTGTGATAATTTACTCACCCCTATGTCATTCAAAATGTTCATGTCTTTCTTTCTTCAGTCAAAAAGAAATTAAGGTTTTTGAGGAAAACATTCCAGGATTTTTCTCCATATAGTGGACTTCAATGGGGATCAGAGGATTGAAGGTCAAAATTGCAGTTTCAGTACAGCTTCAACAGGCCATACATGATTCCAGCCAAGGAATAAGGGTCTTATCTAGCAAAATGATCAGTCATTTAAAAAAATATATAAATAAATGAAGATACTTTTTAACCACAAATCCTCATCCTGCACAAGCTTTGCGTTGCACATCTAAGACTTCACACATTACCTAATCACGTTGAAAAGTTCACGCGTGGTTAGTTCTTCACTTATGTATTCTGGTTCAAAAAGGTAGTGTAGGGCGAAAAACTCCATCTCATTTTCGCCCTTGACTTCAAAATCGTCCAACACTGTAATTTTACATTTTTCTGTAAAGGACGTTTGACTTTCTTTGCACATTTGCTTTGTAAACGCTGGGTTGGTTCTTCCACCTACGTCACACGTGATGTCCGATGTGACTAATAATGCGCAAAGTTGAGTTGGTGCAAGATGAGCATTTGTGGTTAAAAAGTATATTTATTCTTTTTTTTGACAGACTGTTTTACTAGATAAGACTCTTATTCCTTGGACGGGATCGTGTAGAGCCCTTTGAAGCTGCACTGAAATTGTAGGACACTGAAACTTTGGACCTCCAACTCGCTGATCCCCACTGAAGTCCAGGTTAAGACCCTTATTCCTCAGCTGGGATTGTGTAGAGTCCTTTGAAGCTGCATTAAAAAACTGCAATTTGGACCTTCAACCCACTGATCTCCATTGAAGTCCACTATATGGAAAAAAACCCTGGAATGTTTTCTTCAAAATTTTTAATTTCTTTTTGACTGAAGAAAGAAAAACATGATGCGTAGTGAACATGTAACAAAGCAAAGCACAATTATCAAATTAATGCTTGGCAGACAAAACCATACATTTTTCTTGTTCAAATAGTTATTGCACTTAGATATACAAAAGGCAAACACAATTCAATTTAAAAATGATATTAAATATTTTTGGCCTCTATATCACCATAATTTGACTTGGACTTGACTATATGGAGAAAAGTCCTGGAATGTTTTCCTCAAAAACTTTAATTTCTTTTCTACTGAAGAAAGAAATACATGAACATCTTGGATGACATAGGGGTGGGCACATTATCAGGATTTTTTTTATTCTGGATGGTGCATTATAATGGGTTTCTGAAAGTGACACCTCATCATGAACCAAAAGCATCCACTGACTAATGAAAGGTCCTGTTGTACTTTCGTAAATCCACTTCTACTACTTGATTGCAAATTAAAATGACTCTTTTCACCACCTCAAAACCAATCTTGTGCACTGCTGTCTGTCAAACGCTCTGTCAGTTTCTCCAAATGCGTTGGCGGCCTAAGCCTCAAACATTTAAAAAAGTAGCTGAATAGGGTTGTACGACCAAGCCATGTACTAAAATTGTTCTCCAACTTTGTGAAAGACAGAATGAGTGTGTGAATGTGTCTGCTGACTCCCTCTTTGAGACAGAGAGCAAGAGGAAAAGAAAGAGCGCTGCAGGAGATTTTTGCATGGCTCTGCTCCTGCAGAGAGCAGCTGTCGTGCTGAGAGACACCTGGAGAGAGAAAAGACACCCTGAACGACAGCACTGTTATCGTCAAGGAGACGAGAGTATGGGGGCCGCACGGCCAAACTCAATGTCCCCTCAGACATGTGATCCTGACAAAACAACACACTTACGAGCAGATCAATGTGGAGAAAGAGCGAGAAAATGAAGGCGTGACTGAAAGAGGAAAGAATGTAAGTGAGGGATGCTGGGAGGAATAAAAAGCGTGATTTTACAATGAAGATTACATCTTCATCCACTCGCTTTAATAGCTCTCTACAAGAAAAATGACAGAGATTTACTCCTGCTGGAGTCAAGACTGCACACAAGAGCGATAAAACAAACCCTTTTTTCCAAACCCTTTACCCTTTTCAAGCACAAGAAGGAAGGCAAACTGGGATGAATGCATCTGCCATCTTTTCATCCAGTTTGCATCCCTGCTAAGGTTGACAACTGGTCAGTATAATACAGAATCATTCTGTATTTAAGGGAAAAGAATTGCATTCAATTTTAAATGAGATGCAGTTTGTCCTGTAATTTAGGGTCTTGCACACAAACAACTAAGAACACCTGTTGCATTTTGTTTAGTATCAAGGGTCAGTGTTAAAAGATAGAGACTGGAATAGAAAGCAAACCAGTAAAGAGTTGACTTTTTATGTCAACTGGTGGAAATAAAGCGGATCAATACAATTCTAGAGCATTTCATTGGTATTCACTTGATTTATGTTTATAATAGACCCTGCAATATTCCATTAAAGATAAATTCACCAAAATTGTAAATGCTATCTTTAATGGAATATTGCAGGGTCTATTATAAGTGATTTATCTTTCAACATCATATATATATTTTTTAAAGTCCTTATACAGTCATGGCCAAACATATCGGCACCCTTGCAATTCTGTCAGAAAATGCAACACTTTTTTTCAGAAAATTGTTCCAATTGCAAATGTTTTGGTATTAACGTGCTTATTGTTTTTGTTTGCACTGCAACAACACAGAAAAACAGAGTCAAACTTGATCAAATTTTACACAGAACTCAAAAATGGACTGGACAAAATTATTGGCACCTTGTCAAAACTGTAAGAAATAATTGCCTTTCAAGCATGTGATGCTCCTGTAATTTGTATTTAGACACACATGTGGCAAGTAACAGGTGCAGGCAATATAGTAATCACACTTGCAACCAGTTAAAATGGAGAAAAGTTGACTAAACCTTTGTGCTGTGTGTCACACTGAGCATGGAGAAAAGAAAGAAGTGTAAAGAGTTGTCTGTGGATTTGAGAGAAAAAATAGTGGAAAAACATGGACAATCTCAAGGCTACAAGTCCATCTCCAGAGATCTTAATGTTCCTGTGTCCACTGTTTGCAATATCATCAAGAGGTTTACAGCCCATGGCACTGTAGCTAACCTCCCTGGATGTGGACACGAAAATTAATAAATAATTACAATGAAGGACTGTTCGAATGGTGGATAAAGAACCCCGATTAACTTCCAAACAAATTCAAGCTGATCTGCAGACACAGGGTACAACAGTGTCAGCTCGCACTCTCCGTCGCCATCTGAATGAAAAGGGACGCTATGGTAGGAGACCAAGGAGGACACCACTGCTGACACAAAGGCATAAAAAAGCAAGACTGGAGTTTGTCAAAACTTATGTGACAAAACTACAATCTTTCTGGGATTTTTTTGGTCAAGGACATCATGGCACTTTTTACAGAAAAAAAGTATGCCTTGACTGTGCGAACGGTATCATGAAATCTGATGATTACCAAAGAGTTTGCAAAAGAAGAGTGGTCCAAAATTCCAGTAAAGAGGTATAAGAAGCGATTGATTTCAGTTATTTTTTCCAAAGGGGGTGCTACCAAATATTAAGTTAAGGGTGCCAATAATTTTGTCCAGTGCATTTTTTGGGTTCTGTGTGGAATATCAGATTTGACTTTTCTCCAATGCAAACAAAAAATAAATAAGCACGTGAGTACCAAAACATTTGCAACTGCAACAATTTTCTGATAGAAGGGTTGCATTTTCTGACAGAATTGCAAGGGTGCCGAAATTTTGGCCATGACTGTAGTCTTTAATCGAAAACATTAACTTCCCTCTCCTTTTTTCAATGAATGTCTTCTCTGATGACTTCTAGCGATGTGGATGATGTGCAATAATAAACCAAAAGACCAAATTAATTCCTGATCAATAAAATCAAGTCCCACCATACCATTTTCTCATTCAAGTCATTTCATTTAGATACACAAAAAGACAATTGCAATTCCCTTTTTCATTATGATATCAGATAATTTTGGCCTCTGTATTGACAAAATTTAATCTGGGTAAAGCTATGACACCGATTTCGGTCACACTTTAGTTTAGGGAGCAATTCTCACTATAAACTTACAATTAACTAAAGACTTTTGCTTCAATAAACTCCTAATTTGCTGCTTATTAATAGTTAGCACACTGTAAAAAGTTTTCACCAATTTCAACTTAAAAACTTAAGCAGCTGCCTTAAAAATTTAAGTTAAATCAACTTAAAAGTACAAATCATTTTAACTCACTTTATTGTAGTGAGTTGAATTGACTTGTAGTTTTAAGTTGATTTAACATAGGCAGCTGCTGAACTTAAGTTTTTAAGTTGATATTGGTGAAAACTTGTTTGTTAAGTTGTTAAGTTTAGGTATGGGGTAGGAGTGAGTGATCTAAAATATGGTCATGCAGAGTAAGGCATTAAGCTGTGCTTTTTAAGTACTAATAAACAGCCAATATGCTAGTAATATGCATGTTAACAAGCCATGATGTTAATTACTTAAAAAAAAACTTAGTCTGCATAATGGAGTTGTCTATATACAAAGCAGTTAAAACTTTAACTATGTTCATGTTGAGATATTTATGTACAGTCTGTTATGGTTGTATTCTCTAAGTGTTAAAAAGTGCCTTGGCAGAAGACAAACTGATATATATGTAATGATACGTGACACAATTTAAAAATGTTTTACAACAGATGCAATGAAGTTATAAGCCAAAATCAAAGCAAGTGCATCTCAAAAGCACTTTTAGCACTTAATTCAGTCAAGCAGAGCTGTATACACAGACATAGCTAAAGGCGTACAGCTGTGACTGTGTTTTCTTTCAGTTTGCTACATGGTCAGCTTGCCACCAATGGTTTACTGAAATCTTAAGTGCCATATGTGGTATAAAGAAATGGAGAGCATTTCTTTTTTGCTCTGCTGAAGTTGGCATCCCTATCAACAGCTCTTCTCACACTGCGGTCATGGTCGTCTGGGTTTACAGCCGAGGCACGATCTGTTTGCTCTTGTAAGATATATGTGAAAGCAGAAAATGCTAATGTGCCCGTGACACAAGATCACATGGTTTCGACCTCTGAGGCTCCTCATTCGTCCTTTAAGTGGTGAAGCGACTTCAGAACGCCCTGCCAGATGTCCGATTAGTCAGACATATCCTTGACATGGATTCATGGCTTTGAAAACCTTGCAAGCCTGTGGATATATGAGTCAAAGCCTTTTTTCGCCCGCAAGTGAGACAAAATATGCTATCTGTTTTAACTGATGTAAAGCAAAGACTCACATGGTTACTAGGTAACAAATAACATGAATCGGTGGCTTTACTTCCCTGAGTGCTTCTTTGTGACTGTGAGCTCGAGGAAATGATATCTAACACAGTGTTGAATGACTTGTTTTAAAATCAGTGTGTTTCTCACTGAGAACTTCTGATTCCACAGTGATCAGGAGGGGCTTGTCTAATTCACTGAAAACTGACTTTCAATTTAGACCACTAAGAGGTCTATAAGAAAGCTATCTGTTAGCATTCACACTTATCTCAGTGTCAGTTGCTCAGCTGGCACAGACACATGGAAGTACATGAATTTAAATCAATTCATTTTCTCATGGGCTTTTTGATTGCTCTGTAAATGATAACAATATATATAAAAGTCTTATGTGATGAATAAATTATTCCTGTGGTGGTAATCGTAGCATAAGCGGAATAATTGATGACAGGCCGTTGAATTCTTAGAATATAATGTGCATTATTTTTCGAAGAATTCAACGGACCGAAGTCAATTATTTTGCTTATACTACGGTTACCACACTTTAAGACATCGATCAGATGATATATTTCAAGGCATTCATCCGTTTTTGTCCTTAAAGTGCTAAGTAAGTATGGAATTTTGTGGCAAGAACATGGAAATAATCTGCTGTTTTTATCCCACTGTTTACTGTATGTATTTATTTGGTCAGTGTCATTGGATTTCGGTTATTTTGTTGTTGTAAGACATTTGACATAACTGAAATTGTCTGCGGAAGTGGTATGGACATGTAGTGCAGTTAAGAGCTGCATGGAACTACATTCGCTGTGCGTTTCCCTGAAAATTCCCTGCACACCTTGGAATGTTCGTCATCCAATCAGAATCAAGCCTTCAACGGCCAAGTAGTATAACTTATTTGACATAAAATCCACTACCATTTCCAAAGATATTTTTTTAATGGCTCTTTTTTTCTGAATCTCTTATGTTCACCAAAGCTGCACTTTTTTTTTCAAAAATACAATGAAAAAGTAATATTATGAAATGTTGTTTAACATTTGTTGTTTAAAATAATTTTCTTTATTTTAATATATTTTAAAATGTAATTCATTCCGGTGATGGCAAAGCTGGATTTTTAGCAGCCATTAAGGCAGACTTTAGCGTCACATGATCTGTTGGAAATCATTTTAATATGTGGTTTTGATGCTCAAAGAACATTTTTATCATTAAAAAAGGAAAAAAATAGTTTTATTGCTGATTATTTTTGTGGAAACTAACCTTTTTGGAATTCTTTACTGTCACTATTGATTAATTTAATGGGTGCCTGCTGAGGAAAAGTATTATTTTCTTAAAAATCTTATTAAAAACTTATTGGCTCCAAACTTTGAAATTGTATATAATAATATGTTACTTACAAAAAATCTTTTGTCAGAATTTACAGCTACTTTTGAAAGGTTGTGAAATGAAAAGAAGAAGAAAAAAAACCCAAATTTTCCTTTATCCTTGAGTAAGGACGAGACATATACACTGGAGATCAAAATTAGAGAACAATCTACAATTTCCTTAATTTCAAGGTAACTGCTTAGTCCTATTTGAAGTTATCCTAACAGGAGCAGAAGTGCAGTTTTTCATAATTTATTTCATAAATTAATTGTATTCTGAAGCAGTCTAAAAAACTTAAATGGGATATTTCAAAAAGGGATGACCGTTTCAGCCACAGTAAAAGAAGCTGGTTGTTCTAAATCGGTGATTTCTATAATATTGCGGCTTCAAAGTGACACTAATTCATCCAAGTCCCCCAAAAAGGCTGGTCGTCCATGTAAGACAAATGCATGAGAAGACAGGATAATGCAGTGACTCTCAACAGGGAATCGGTTCAACACTGCAGCTGGAATTGCTTGCCAGTTCAATTTCTCACAGCTGTAACCCAAATTTTTAGTTTTAATCTTCTTTGGTGCTACAGTGGTTACTGTTTTTTTCACAGCTGATATTCCTTTAAATTTTGAGTGATAAAGAAATAATATTTGAGAAAAAAAAAATCAAGTATTTATAGATTCTAAATTCATTCCCTACACTCCATTTTATATTTATAGCATTTCTTAGCACTGTATTTGCTTGTAGAAAAAAAAAAATCAATCCACATCAAAACAATTGCCACTACATAAATAAAGGCAGCCAGTCAATACGTTACTAAACGTCTAGTTGTAAACATTTCAAGTACGTAACAATTGTGATGACACAAGCTTTAAATCTGAATCTATAAAAAAAACAACAAAATTAGGACATCAATTAGACAGATAAAAGCAAGCCACCCACAGAGCTTTATTCAGCGTCGCGTGAACTGTCAGCATGGCGCGTGGAGACCCGTGGCCCGAGGGCTCGGAATCACAATGCCGCAACCTCTCGAGTTAATTAAAACAGCCAATCTGCCACAGCACAGATTCAATCTCTTACTCTCTTCAACTCGCACTGTATCGTTAGCACCAACGGAGGGGCGAGAGGTATCCCTGCGGCTCCTAACATCCTGCATATCTCCTCATCCTTTCTGCACAGACCTCATTTGTCCTTTTGTGGTGCTGCTTTGGCATTAACTGGTACGTAACCCTCTTTCTTCATGAATTATTGAGACAGTGAGCCCCAGAGAAAAGACACATGGATTTGCCATCTGCTCTAAAAGAGGGAAAATGGATTCTAAGACCCAAACAAGGTTTTCATAGAGCCAAAAGCAGATACAGTGTTTTAATGCTGTGTAAGGGAGGGGGAATGTTTTCACAATTACAGTGTACCGTCTGTGACTTAACAAGATAATATTTGTTAACGGGTAAAAGCATCAGGGCACAGGCGGCTAATCTGGATCAGTCACGCATAACCTTGTTTTGAATTACGGTTCTAGAGAAATTAAGCGATACAACAGTGAGAATAAACATGACAGTTACTGCAGTCATTATGTAGCCTTGCAGATACTTCTAAACGACAAAAGCGAAGCTATAATGAAAAGACAAATCCAGACTTGAACTGTTGGAGTAAATCTCACTAGCACAGTGCAATGAACTCTTTTAATGCGAGAAAGCAGCTGCCATGTATTTAATATGTGCTATGAATACAAAATAACCTTTAGCAAAAGGCCACAGAATTGAGATTTCTAGTTGTAAATTCTGCTTTTAACAGCTCATCGCAAAATAATTCATCGTCTCGCGTAGCTAGATCCTCTAGTCTACTTTGACAGGAAAAGAGTCTGAAGCTACTGACTAAAGTTGGTTTGGCTTTTGATATGCTATTTGCAAGTTTATCTGAAAAAGATTATGCCACAAAAATTGGCCATCTGATGCTGTGACTGCACTGAAGATGACCTGAACTGACCAGGACCTGCAGATCTATTTCTGATGAATGAGTGTGAATTCACAGCACTCTTGAAAATGTTGCTAAGATACTGTACGTACCTCTAGAGACTGCAGGTACCCTTCCTGTGGGTCGCAAAGCAGCGAGGAGATGCGATGATTGTTTCTCATGCAGCGGATGTTGGTGTCCCTCCACAGGGGGAAGATCTGCCGGATCACTGTCATCCGGCCCAGAGCGCTGTGGACAAGCTCCATGATCTCTGTGTCACTAACCTCCTACACTCAGAGACAGACAGGCATAGTGTCAAAACACACATATTAAAACCTACTGGCACTGAAAGGCCACCAAACAAATATATTTTAAACCACTAGCTGCTCTGAGGATTGTCCCTGCAAATAAAGAACATTATATTGGTCTAAAAGCACCTAAAAAAATGGGGATAAACCAGCTGGTCTTTGCTGGTCTGCTAAGCTGGTTGTGATCTGATCTACAAGTGCCTAATACCTCTGCAAACTAACAACTGAAATAAGATATAATTACATAAATAACAAGCTAGCATACCAGAATTACAATCAACATGCATTGTGTGGTAACCATGGATATGATCTGTTGACAGCCCTTTTAAACATTTTGTAAAATCAGTAACAAGGGTTTTTGAGAGGCACTATTTTATCACAAATCATTATTTGGCCATGTTAAGTCATGATCACATGACTACATGACTTTAAATCACTAAGCATCATACACTTGCAAACACTAAATGACTAAATCAACCAAATTAATTCTGAACACAAATGCAGAACAATTAAAAAATAATAAAAACAGGCTGGCAATAAATTTGGTGATGTTACAATAACACGATTTGTGGTCTCAAAAAAAAAAAAAATGCAGCATGTGAGTGTACATGAAAATATACAAAAGCAATACATAAATCAGATATCGCTGTTAATAAAGAAACACAGTCAGGGGTAGAAAAGAACAAGGAAATGCTAAAATGCACAAAATGCAAATGCATAAATCTCTTGCTAGTCAAAGTAGAAGTAAACATCAGCATTAAAACATATCGATCAAAAGTCAGAAGTGCTTTAGCCTTACTAACAAAAACAAAACAGAGGAAATCTGTCTGTTTAAAATTTGTCAGTCTTTGAAAGTGCAATTTATAAACGCATACTGGAATAGCTAAAGCCTCAGAAAGTTCAAAGGTAAACCTATTCTCTCAATTAATTCCAGGAATATGACATACAACAAATGGAGGAAAAATTATGACGGCAATGATGGATTGGGCCCTCTGAGAATATGCTGGATGACAGTCAAAACACTTCTAAAGATCTGCAATTTTCAGCTGCAAAGTGAAAAAGTATAAAAGGAATATATACCTGAAGTACAATAAATGTCCAGTTTTAAAATCTATAAAATATTAACAAGTAGTAATAAGTAACAAAGTAGTAAAAAAGTAGTAATAAAGTCTTCTGTGTTAAATTTAAGCATGTTTCTTCACCCTCATGCAATTTTTAACAGGACTGTGTGCCAGGCTCTGGTTTTCTAGGATTTTATGAATTTGAAAAGCTATCTGGTGAGAGACTGTCAGATATAGTATTAATATCTTTAGGTTCTTCACATGTAAAGTAATTGATTTTAAGCTAATTAGAAACCACTACAGTCTACTGGTGAAGTAATATTTCATATAAAAAATAAAAATCGGTTGTCATTTACTCACCCTATTTTCAGTACAATGAAAGTGAATAGTGACCAAGACTCAAGCAAGATTATTAAAGCAATCTTTCCAGTGAATGACGGCTTGCAGTATTACTCATACCAAGCTAATTTATGGGTTCCGAATATTACATATATGAGTCATATGGATGATGCTTGTACGCTACATTTTCATATGGAACAAGCTCGTTAGCCATTGGTCTTTATTTACACTGCCGTTCAAAAGTTTAGGATCAGTAAGATTTTCTAAAGTTTTTTAAAGACGTCTTTTCTGCTCATTAAAGTGGCATTTATTTGATGAAAAATACAGAAACAAATATTATGAAATATAACTATAATTATATTATAAATATAAATATAATTGACTGCAATTTAAAATAACAGTTTTCTATTTTAATATACTTTAAAATATAATTTATTTGTGTGATGCAAAGCTGAATTACTCATCACACGATCCTTTAGAAATCGTTCTAATATGATGAATTATCAATGTTGGAAACAATTTTTTGGAACCTGTGATACTTTTTTCAGGATTCTTTGATGAATAAAAAACAGCATTTATTCAAAACAGAAATTCCTTGCTGAATAACAGTATTAATATTTCAAACAAAGGAAGAAAGAAATAAATTGTACTGACTCCGAACTTTGAACAATAGTGAATGTTGTTACAAAAGATTTCTATTTTAAATAAATGCTGTTATTTTTAATGTTTCATTCATCAAAGAATCCTGAAAAAGTTTCACAGGTTCCAAAAAATATTAAGCACAACTGTTTTCAACACTGATAGTAAATCAGCTTTTTAGAATGATTTCTGAAGGATGATGTGACACTGAAGACTGAGGAAATGATGCTGAAAATTCAGCTTTGCAACACAGAAATAAATTCTATTTTAAAGTATATTAAAATAGAAACCTACTATTTTAAATTGCAATTACATTTCACAATATTACTGTTTTTTTTTCAGTATTTTAATCAAATAAACACAGCCTTGATGAGCAGAAAAGTCTTCCAAAAAAAACCCAAACAAACATCAAAACTCTTGCTGATCCCAAACTTTTGAACGACAGTGTACTTTCATTGTAAAAGAGAGCAGACATTCAATTTATTTTTGAGTAAACTATCACTTTAATCATAATACAACTTATGCCAGTTTTTTGATATGACATTGGTCATTATTTAGTCCGTTTATATATTTATTTTCCTTATGAGTATGTCAAAGCATTCTCTTTTGAGTTTCTTATTCTCGCCAACAATGCATTTATCAAAAAATGTAATTTATTTGATGAAACGAATGTTCAAAAGAACACCATTTATTTGAAATAGAATCTTTTTAAGCATTGTAAACATCTTTACTGTAATTTTTGACCAATTTAATACATCCTCGCTGGACAAAAAAGTATTAATTTCTTTTAGAACTGTAAGTCTGCACTACAGCAGGCCTAAATAGTGTCTCTATTTTCTAAGAAACAACGCAGGAGTTATAAATGAGCTTTTGACTCACTGACCTTTCTAAATGGAGTACATTCGGGTCTTACGGTGACTTTGATCTTACAAAATATCTTTCTATAATCTTGGCAGCAGTCTAACCGTTGGCGTTTGGACAAAAAAAAAAAAAAAAAAAAGGGTAGAAGGAGAATATGTAGAGATCACAGTGCTGAGATGACTCACAGTGAGGAATCCTGAGAGTTCATAAGCAACCTCCAAACACATTAATCAAAACAGGCCAGCCCACCATATAAACGATCTCTGATACACGTCCCTGGTGAGGGTATTAATTATTCATTTATTCATGACTATAAAACTTTTTACTGATCAACTGATCAAGGTGATATTAAGCAGAGTCAGGACTTCTGATGTCACTGTCTCTAATTAAATCAGCGCAGATGTTGGAATCCCTAAACATGCTGCATGAAATCTGTCATTTAATTAAACTTCAAACGCTTGTGAAAGTAAGACAATATTCTGACATCTATGAAAGGTCAGAGCCCCTGAATATGAAACTCGGGCTTAATGAAATGATGACATTACAGGGAAAACTGATTTAATATTTCCCTCCCTCAATAATCCATTTCAATTATTTTCAGTAAAATTGTTTATTGAGCATCCTTGTTATGTTAATCACTCTTTAGCAGCTGAACTTTGTGTTGCAAACACTGATAAACAAAGCCTAGTTAAAAATGAATGAACTATGCTAGACGTTCTGCCGTGACCTTGATGGATGAAAACTGCAAAGGCTTAATTTGTGTTCATAGGTGTTTTGGTGACCTTCATGCCGGCTGTGTGTCAAGGCACAAGCAAATTACTCAGCTTCAATTCAGAATAAGGGATAAACAGAAGCACCACGGCAGTGTGACTCGGTGAACATGTAAACCTTTTCTGACTTGAGGTAATGCACCGTGAATTCTCTCTTTTGCTGTTTCTAGGTTGAATGTGACTGTGCTTTAATTTGATCACACTGAAACCTGACTATAATATGCAAATGAGCAAATATAAAACGAGAAGAGCCGAAAACAGGATTAGGATTAGAGACGCATATTAAAAAAAAAAACACTACAGTAAAAGAGAGGTATAGAACATATACATTACGTTTCTAGTAACTATATTATGAGTGCACATACTGTACATTATTACAGTCATGAGAAGTGCACTCATAGTGAGAAAATTAACATTTTTTAAAATATTTTTTCTAATCTTGAAGAGAGTGGACTGTTTAAAGTGGAAAATGACAGCATGCTTTGAATACTCCTTATGGAATAAGTAGGCAGATCGGTGACACTTTACAGTACGGGTGCACAAATATGTATTAATTCATGCTTAACTAATGCAGAGATAATCATGAGTTAATATTTAACTCATAAAGAACTAAACAAACATGTTTTAATAATTACTTCATCAGCAACTAATGAACTTTCTATATGATTCATAGATTAAGTAATCAATAAATTGTTATTAGTTAAATGTGCCATAATGTATTAATTCCATAATAACTTATTTTATTAACTAATAGTGTAAACTAATGTGTTAATTACCACAATGGGTTGAAGCCACGCATTTCATCTTCCAGTCGTTTGCTTTAAAGGGGTCATCAGATGCCTATTTTCCACAAGTTGATATGATTCTTTAGGGTCTTAATGAAAAGTCTATAATATACTTTGGTTAAAAATTCTCAATGGTTGTGTAAAACAACACCTTTTTTACCTTGTCAAAATAAGCTCTGCAAAAATCATCTCATTCTGGTCGAGGCTGCTTTAAATACAAATGAGCTCTGCTCGCCCCGCCCCTCTCTTCTCACTGTGATGTGACGAGTAGTGATGGGAAGTTCGGATCATTTTACCGACTCGGACCTTTGAGTCTCGTTCAGCAAAATGAACGAATCTTTTTTGGAGTCATTTCGTTCATTTTAG
>JAHKKF010536600.1:0-20472 GCA_019740295.1 Labeo calbasu | reverse complement strand
ACACATCTACTGCTTACACAAATGTTGATCACACTACAAACAAGACAAAACTATAATGCTATAAGAAACAGAAAAGATTAATTCATTGTTTACCTGGGATTTTAATCTATGATCAGCTCACCTCGCCTCTTATCTGACAAGTTTTCTGGTTTGAATCGTTCGTTCATCACGTGACAGCCCCATAAGCTTAACCTATGCAGTCTGAGCAGGAAAGAGAATTGATTAGTTCATCTCTCGAGTCTTCAGGTTTGAGTCGTTCGTTCATCACGTGACAGCCCCATAAGGTGAACGAACGACTCCAAAAACCCGAAGACTCAAAACAGGTGAACCAATACCAGTACAGAACCTAACAGGATGTTGTGCATACGCGACTGAACGAATCACTCCCCGAGATGACTCGTTTATCCCGAGTCACATTAAAGATTCGTTCAAAATGAACAAATCGTTCAGGAACGACCCATCACTAGTGACCAGCTGCTCAGAGAGATTGTTTACTTTAGCCGCATTTAGTGCCAACACACATGAATGTTCAAACAACATGTAAAAGTGAACTTAGCATCCGATGACCCCTTTAATTAATCATTAACTAATGATTTGCAAATGTATCACTATGTAGTGACTTTACTTGTTGAGACAGTACTATTAACTAATTGTTAAGTAATATGTCATTGTGGTTATGGATTTAGTTAGTTAGTCATGTGCCTCAACAAGTAAAGACATAACATAATGATATCTTTGCAAATCATTAGGTAATGGTTAATTAAAGCAGACAACTGTAAGTTGAAATGCATGGCTTCGACCCATTGAGGCACATGACTAACTAATTCTATATCCATAACCACATATTACTTAACAATTAGTTAATAGTTCTGTGCCTCAACAAGTAAAGTCACAACATAATGATACATTTGCAAATCATTAGCTAATGAGTATTTAAAGCAGACAACTGGAAGTTGAAGTATATAGCTTTGACCATTGTGGTAATTAACATATGAATTTACATCATTAGTTAATAAAATAAGTTATTAGGGAATTAATACATTATGACACATTTAACTAATAACAATTTATTGATTACTTGATCTATGAATTATATAGAATGTTCATTAGTTGCTGATGTAGTAATCATTAATAAATGGTTTAGTTCTTCATGAATTTTACGTTAACTCGTGATTATCTGTGCATTAATTAAGCATGAATTAACGCATATTTGTGCACTCGTATTGTAAAGTGTTACGGGCAGATCCTATGATTTAATGACTCATACACCATAAGCAAGTTTAGTCAGTATGATACAGGTCATATACTAGAAGAGAGAGAGAGCGAGAGAGAGAGAGAGAGATACAATGCATGGCCTGAAAAAGATGTGGGCATCCCCTTCTGAATAACAAATAAAATAATAAAATTAATGCAGTCTTCACTGACAAATATATAAACCAGCAACCATTTTCCAAAAATGAAACGTAATTTGGCCACCCTCATGTCGTTCCAAACCTGTATGACTTTCTTGCTTCAGTGGACCATGAAAGGAGATGTTTAGCAGAATGTCAAAGCATTTTTTATACAGTGAAAGTGAACATCTTCAGATTTTCAAAGCAATATTTTGACTGAATGATATCTTATGGGGTTTTATGGTTAATCTTTGTTCTTTTTTAAGAGATAATTCACCCAAAAATGAAAATTCTGTCATTAATTACTCACTCTCATGTCGTTCCAAACCCGTAAGACCTTCATTCATCTTCAGAACACAAATTAAGATATTTTTGATCAAATCTGAGACACAGATGGGAAGAAATTGTTGAAAAAAGTAGGTTTTTTGCACAGAAAGTACCAATTAAATTACCAATTAAATTATATAATTCTCAATTCCAATTTCGTTATCAAAGCAAAACCTACTAGTGTAACAAATATAAAGTTCAAAATGTGTTTGTTCAAAAATGATTTTTTATTAATTATTTTATTGCAAATGAAAAGATGTTTTAGGAAAAAACAGCAGACGGACTGACTGAACGTAAATTCAGTCTCTGCCAGCAGGCGGCGCTTATGGAATAATGATAAAGCGTTTCCCTGGTTACCGCTGTAAACAAAGCAGAGCTGTGCTTATGAAAGCAACTTTAAATGCATTATACAGAGGCAAATAAAAAGAAAACGCCATGTAAACATTTCTTGAAACAGTCAGTTCCTCTCAGAGATACATTCATATAAACTCCGTGTCAATATTTAGGATAATATTTCTAATATTTTGCGCATTGTCAAATGTGATCTTGCTCTGCCTGCTACAGTATTTTTTTTCTCTCTTTGCATTTGTCTTCAGCGTCTCTGGCCTCTATTAACGGACGTTTGAAGAGTTCGTAATAATATTCACACACGTGAATTTTGAAAAATGATTGCATGCAGTTTGTGTGCAAGCCCAGAACAGAGATTGGTTAAAATATGTCCGGTCGATCAGTGCATCTGTACTCCACTGTATAAAAAGTCACTCGTCAAGACGGGTATTTTGACATACTTTTGTAGGCTATCTGTCTATCAGAGACGCGTCTCTCTGTAATCACTTGAAATTTTAAATGAACAAGGCTTAAAAACTGACGATGAGGTAGTGTCCCGATCGGGCCAAAGACAAATTCGTCAACTGTCCCGAGCGTCTTTCACACTGGCCCCGGGCTATCGGGCACTCATTATTGAGCCCCAGTTAGGGTTGAACCACTGATGTCACTATTTTAGCATTGTCCTTAATACCTTTCTGGACCTCAAACATGGTAGTTGTGTTGCTGTCTATGCAGGGTCAGAAAGCTCTCAGACTTCATAAAAAATATTTCAGTTTGTGTTCTGAGGATGAACAAAGGTCTTACGGGTTTGGAACGACATGAGGGTAAGTAATTAAAGACAGAATTGTCATTTTTGGGTGAACTATCCCTTTAACACTCCTAATCCCCATCCACTTTTCCTATATTAAAGAGAGCACCTCTGACTCTCATATCATTTTGGCATTGTCTTGTGTGCAAATGGGATCAAAAACCTGCATCCGGCTTCCATTGCAGCTGTTCTGCTCTTATAGCAGGTAAGGGATGCCTCTTCTCCATGGGAATGGTTTTGAAATCATATTTGTATTATATCCATGTAGTGTAGATGGATCCAGAGAGTTAGACAAAGTGTTTTTGGATAAGCTTGTAGTGTTCTGCAAGACTTTAAATTTGAGTATGACTTTGTCATATTGTCAGGTAGTCCCAGAGAAGCAAAGTAAAAGCAAAGTTTTCTTGCTTACTCTTTCTCTGTGCATATGAAGACATTTTTCTTGTCTTATTGTGTAGAAATTTCTGTTGGTGTCAACACATCAAACAGAATCGCAGAGTTTTTATGCCATTCAGCCCACAGTCATGCTTTCTGACTTACTGAGTACTGCATTCAGTTCTTATTGGGCTAGGATTTCTGTGCTCAGCTCTCATTGGTTTTTGCAGGGCCAGACTCTCATTAGGCCTTGCTTCCACAGCCAGCTCTCAGTCAACAGAATGAGGGAGAGGGAGGAATAAGGGGAGCAAAACTGCGGCTCAGAGTCGTGCCAGTGCAATAATCCACTGTCAGCTTTGCTCTAGCATGGCGACAGCATATTACATACTGAATGAGAGATGTGCCACATATCAAACACTGTAAGTCGAAATTGGATATGACGACAGCAGACTGAATTTGAGCTCTTTTCAGGATCTGACTGCCAACAGCTTCGAGGTCGATCCCTCTTTTCTGAAACGGATAAGAATGAGTTATGAAACTTGTTATGAATATATGCTTACCTCATTGGCGTACACCCAGTGACTATCTTTGGATGCTAGATTCGTTTCCACTGCCTGCAGAAAACAAAAAGACAAAAGAACGCAGAAAAATTACTGTGATGAAAATAAACAACTATCTTCTTGGTGTGCATACAAAAATTATAAGCTCAATCATGGTGCATAGAGAGCCAAGGACATTCTTTTAAAAAAGTACTTTTGTGAAACATTCAAAGAAAGATTACTATGTGCTTTACTGTCAACTTTTCAGAACTTCAAAAATGAGAATTTCTGCTTTCTGTAGCAATGTAAAAGGAAAGCTTTGCTTTTAATGTTTTTGAATCTTTGTGAAAAGTAATACTGATATAATACACACAATAAAAATTATAATAGTACAGCACAAGCATACATTTTACATTATTATTATTATTATTACTAAAAACTAGGGCTGTCAGTCGATTAAAATTTTCAATCTAATTAATTACATGATTAATTCATCTAATTAATTGCAAAATAAATTTGAGTGTGAAAATACCCACAAAAGATTATTTAAAGCTATTTTTGTGTTAAATGAGAAAGTATCAAGTAGACATTACAAATTGTAGCTTTAGAAAGCAATATTGGTCCCACTCTTTATTAGGTGGCCTTAACTACTATGTAGTAACATTTAAATTAATCATTTGATTTAATGCACTTATTGTGTACATAAATGTTGTTACATTGTACTTAAATGTAAAAAAAACCTGCATGTAATTAAATCTGTAATTAATTTCTGTAATTACATTTATGATTACACTGTTGATCCATCCCTTAGACCTTAACCCACCCTTAAACTTACCCGAACCCCACCTCAATTGCAGCAAAAGTGTTTTGCAATACAACATGAACACAATATGTACATTGCACTTTAAAAAAAAAAAATGTAAACACATAACAGTTAAGGCCACCTAATATAAAGTATGACCAAATATTTTATTTGATTTAACACTAAATTTATTACACATAAACATTTAGGTTGCAATGGCCTAACGTAAACTATGGAACATAAAAGAAGATCATTTGAGAAACATCTCAGTATTTTTTGTTGATACAATGAAAGTCACTGGTAACCAAAACAGCTTTGTTACCAACAGTTTTCAAAATACTTTCTTTTATGTTCCTCAAAAGAAAGGTTGGAAACGACATGAAGGTGAGTAAATATTTATTTATTATTAAGTTAATATCAAAGACGTATGCACTCTCTCTGTCTACATTTTAAAAACTGGTAAAACAAACCAAAAAAAAAAAAACATATTACAACAGTGAAATTCCTAATAGTAAATCCAATCATTCCAAATGAAGTGCATTTATTCAGCAACCACAATCACAAATAATATAGTCAAGATCTCATGAAAGAACACAGACAGGCTGAATGACACTTTCATTTAAACTGAACATCTAATATGGAGACCTCTAAACTCAGGCTTATTTGTCAGTGTTTTCGGACCACCGAAGAGTGAGTGTGTTTGAATGGAATTTGAACTCTAGATATCTGGCAACCCACATGAATGCTTGCATAGCAGAGATGTGTACAGCAGTCTGCAAATATATTTTATCTCCTATTTTTTTGATGACAATAAAAAGAGAACTTAGTTAAGTTTTTATTTAAAATACACTTTAGTCTCGTTTTTTATCGTCAATCATAATGTATGTTGATAGTCACAGTTATCGTTTATTGACCTTATTGTCGTCTCGTCATCGTCTTGTTTTAATCATGGGAAAAAACGAACAATGAACATTTTTTGTCATAGTTTCCGTTACTGAAATGAACACTAGTGGAAACGATTTACATGACATACTGCATTACTGCATACCAAAATGCAATTTAAATGCAGCTTCAAAGGGCTCTAAACGATCCCAGCCGAGGAAGAAGGGTCTTACCTAGTGAAACGATCTGTCATTGTTTTCGAAAAATAAAAATTTGTATACTTTTTAAGCACAAAAGCTTGTGTAGCACAGGCTCTGGGATGCGCGTCCACGGGTCATTCTTAAACGATTCATTCATTTTGAACGAATCTTTAATGTGACTCAGGAAGAACGAGTCATCTCGTGGAGTGATTCGTTCAGTCACGCATGCGCAACATCCTATTAGGTTCTGTACTGGAATTAGTTCACCTGTTTCGAGTCTTTTTCGAGTCGTTTGTTCATCTTATAGGGGCTGTAACGTGATGCTGATTTTGCTAAAAATAACGAAATTACTTGAAAAAAGATTCATTCATTTTGCTGACGAGACTCAAAGGTCAGAGTCGGTAAAATGATCCGAACTTCACATCACTACTACAAATCGCTTCTAAGTTCATCTTCTGTGTACTCCGGCTCAAGAAGGTAGAGTATGTCGAAAAACTCCATGTTATTTTCTACTACAACTTCAGAATCATCCGACATCGTTGTTTGTAAACAGCGTTTGACTTACTTGCTCTTTCTTAGTCTTCACGCGTTCGCTTTGTAAACAGTGGGTATGTGGTTCTGCCTATGTTCCGCATGACCTTTCGACGTGATTCAATTGTACATGAACGCGCATCCCAGAGCCTGTGCTACACAAGCTTTTGAGGTTAAAAAGTATACAATTTTTTATTTTGTGAAAAAAATGACAGATCGTTTCGCTAGATAAGACCCTTCTTCCTTGGCTGGGATCATTTAGAGCCCTTTGAAGCTGCATTTAAACTATATTTTGGAAGTTCAAAGCCGGTGCACCAATGACGTCCATTATATGAAGAGAAATCCTGAAATGCTTTCCTCAAAAACCATAATTTCTTAACGACTAAAGACAGAAAGACATGAACATCTTGGATGACAAGGGGGTGAGTAAATTATTTGTGAGTTGTTGTTCTGGAAGTGGAGTTCTCCTTTAAAAGAACAGTTCACCCAGCAATTATGTCATCATTTATGTGCCCTGTTTTTCTTTCTTCTGCAAAAAAACAAAGGACGTTACTTTGAAGAACTTTGGCAACTGTTTTGGTTACTGTTGACTTCTATTGTATAGACAAAAAACACTGAGAAATTATTTTTAAAAATCGTATTTTCTGTTCCACTGAAGAAACAGTTTTTGTTCCCCCACAGGTTTGCAGTGACATGTGGGTGAAAAACGGATGACAGAATTTTCATTTCAGGATGAACTATCCCTTTAGGTTATAGGGACAGTACAGGGTACAGAATTCCTCAGAAATGCAGCAGTCCTATGGGTTGAAATGCAATGAAATCACAACCTGTCAACGAAATGGAATAGCAATTGTTGGATATCTGGTCGTGAATCTTGACAGTGGCCACAGTGGAACATCTACATTATGTGAGATAGGAACACCTGCAGAGAAACAGGCTGGCTTTCATGTTTAGGGAGTATATATTGGACTAACCGCAGGCAGTAATGAAGCGATAAGACCACATTGCAGGAGACTGATCAAAAACGTTCCTTATCAAACATCCTGACCAGGTTCAATATAGGTGTGTCCTATACAGAAAGAGATAGTGGGAGTGTATTTCTATGTCCGACACAGACAGATGAAACACAAAAAAAGTAATTTTCCTGCTCAAGCTGCATTTCAAAGTACACATTGGATGCTGGAAAAGATTAAAAAACAGCTGGAGGTTGGAACGCCGCTCGCATGCATGCTTCAAAACAATAGAGAGTGTCTTGGTTGTTCTTTACATCAACTTGAAAAAATATTGATCCGAATTCTTCTACTGAATTGCACTCCGATGCGCAGCACCGCATGTGCTTCAGTCCTAAGGAAAGAATCACAGTCTTGCACCATGCTGGAAAGAGCAAGTGCATTGGAGCATTTGTAAAAACTCCTTGCTATTCAATCTATGCTTCCTGTTGTGCAACCAGTCAAACCCAGACTATAACATCATATTATGAATTTAGATATGCTGGTAGTGCAGGGTAATCCCCAAAGTCATAACCATATTCCCTTACTTTCTGCAGTACGTTACATGGCGAGTCTTTCTCTCTTGCATGCAACAGATCAGATCAACAAGAGTTTCCATGACTGCAATCCTGTTCCACAATGACAAGGAAGAAATGTGAGCCTCCCCGACTTATTCAACTGAAACTCCTGATTTCATGAAGACAGCTTTTGATCCCTTCATTCTTCATCTCAACCTTCAAAGAATTGTATGCCTTTTTATACTGTGACATCTTCCAATGCAAAAACGTGACGTTGTTAAGCAGAAACTGGGATCGCTTTCTTCACCACCATCACTTTATATCATAATCAAAGAGCAAACATAAAGTACCGCATGATCCGACTTCAATGCTAAATGGATTGAAAATGTAAGGCAAAGTAGGTTAGAAGAAACAGGCTGCTGCACATGGGCTTTTTAATGACACAATTGTCTTTTTTATTTAGCTTTATTAAACAACACGCAAACAAAAATAACATTACAGCTCTTCGAAATTAGAAACAGCATCACTTAAGGAGAGACAATCAAGACTTAATAACTGCTAGTGTACTAGACTACTCTGCTGTGCTGATAATGACAACAAATAGTTCTGTTGTTTGACTGTCAATGTATTGTTCTAAGATAAAATAGAATTTTAGTTTTAGGGATAGTCAACCTAAAAAACGAAAATTCTGTCATTAATCACACTCAAACCCTTAAAACTTTTATTCATTCTGAGAATATAAATTAAAGAGCAATGCAACTGACATGTTTGAGGCCCAAAAAGGTTGGACATCATTAAAATAGTCCATGTGACATCAGCGGTTCAACCTTAATTTTATGAAGCTACAAGAATACTGTTTGCGCCATGATGCTTGTGTGAACACATGGCGAAAACTCACACGGAAGAAATTGTTGAATAAAGTCATTATTTTTGTTTTCTCTGCACACAAAAAAGTATTTTTGTAGCTTTACAAAATTAAGGTTGAACCACTGATGACACATGGACTATTTTATCAATGTTCATACTACCGTTCTGGGGTGTGTTTCCTGTACAATGACGTAACTCGCTGATTAACCTCCATAGTACGATGCATTGTTGTGGAAACGAACTAGCTAGTCACGACTGTTTCCTGAACAAGGTCGCATCTCCGTCGTTTAAACCACATTAGTTCAACAACGTAGGGCCGTTGTTAATGACGTCACCGAGTAATAATTTATGCTATTTAACTTATTAGAGATCTCTAAAATGCAGCTATATTAAACATGGTACCGTGTGAGTAATTTACTATTTTTTGTTTCGTGTCATTTCGCTTTATTTGATATTTGATTCATAGCGGGTTCCCTCTTACGTCATACTCCGGGGTTCCCGTAGGCATTTATGCGCATGCGCACTATGCAAAAACGTCGCTTGCAGAGGAAGCTTAAAAATACATAGATTAAAATGCATTTATATTTAGATTGAGTGAAAGATATAGATTGTACTGTATGTTAGCTTGCTTATTGTGCCCAAGAGCATAATTTATTGAGCCCATATGTCTTACTAACATGCTTCTAACCACAGGTCGAGAGCTGTAGTTCCAACCACGTACGTTTGTGACACTGTTTGCGAATGTTCGTTTGAACTATGGTTTCGGGAAACACCGAATCGTTGAACTATGTTGGTAACAACGGAACTTGCGACCATAGTTGGCTAACGATGCTTTTGGGAAACGCACCCCTGGTGCTTGAACGTGGTAGTTGCGTTGCTGTCTATGGAGTGTCAGAAACAGTGTTGGGCATGTTACTTTAAAAAAAAAATAGTTATAGTTACTAGTTACTTCTCACAAATAGTAACGGAGATACATCATTAAAAGTAACTAATTACCAGGGAAAGTAACTACTGTGTTACTTTTTTAAAAACAAATGTTCAAATATGTCAAATAACTAAATTTTAATGTTGCTGCTGGACAGTGTGAAAGACACCCATCAAATTTAATAAATTATTGTAAATATTATCAACTGGACACCTTGGCAATAGAACTACCATTGGCTAGTAAATTTGTCATTTAGCATTAAACTTTAGCAATTAGAATAATCATGTATGAATGCAGATTTGTCATCTTGACTGAACTTAGGACTGGTGACGGTGCTTAAGACATTGTTTCTCATTTAGTGCTTCTAAGAAGGGATTAAAGAACAAGTCCACTTCCAGAACAAAAATTTACAGATAATTTGAAATTGGGGAAGAAAATGAGATGGGAATTTTTTGACATACCCTAACTGTCTTGAACTTACTGAACCGGAAAAAAAAAGTTCACGCAGACTTAGACAAGACGAGTGTTTGAGGTTAAAAAGTATATAAATTGTCAATTTGTTTTTAAAATGACCGATCGTTTTGCTAGATGAGACCCTTCTTTCTCAGCTGGGATCGTTTAGAGCCATTTAAACTGCATTTTGGAAGTTCAAACTTGGGGGCACCATTGAATTTTATTATATGGAGATAATTCCTGATTTGTTTTCTAAAGAATCATAATTTCTTATCGACTGAAGAAAGAAAGACACAAACATCTTGGATGACAAGGGGGTGAGTAAATTCTGTAAATTTTTGTTCTGAAAGTGAACTTCTCATTTAAGGTTTAATGAGCTGCTGGGTTCATAAATATTAATCACGTTGTCTGCGTTCGCTATAACTGATTTGCTGAAATCAAAACAGTCAAAACAGCCAATGAGATTGTAGTTTGCGCATTAGTTCCCCCTACTACCAGAGAAACCAGACAGTTCCTAAAAGCGGAAGAATAAAGAATACTGAAAAAAATAATGTTGTTAGTAACGCTGTTTATTTATAATGTCGCTATTCCCATTACTGGTCAGAAAGCGCTTGGATTTCGTCCAAATATCTTGATTTGTGAAATTTATGTTATTTTTAGTTAAGTCTACAGCTTTCAAACTCTCACCTTTTGGTAATAGAGACTTCCTGACAACAAGAAAGGAGAAAACTGCTTCTGGAGTAACCTTATGGAGCACTGGATCCCATCCCAGAAGTGTCCATAAAAACTGCATCCATTCGTCTGACTATATGTATTGTGAAACTTTTGCTTGAAAGCAGTTGCATTTCTGCCAGCTTTTGAGCACTGATTGCAGTGTCCCGACTCCAGCTGTGGTGAACCTTGAACAAGACGAGCAGCAGCACTTTCTGAGCAATGATTTTCAGTAAAAAGAAAAAACATTAGTTTTCTATCATTTCATCACACATGCATCATACATGAGTCCTCGTAAGATGTGAAGAAATGCTAGCGGATCGATGCGTGGCCTTGATAAAGAAAAACACCTAGCCTTTTCTGTGCCCTATTATCATTTAATAATTCACACAGCTCAGCTAGAATAGTGTTCCCAGGGTCATGGATTTGATCGCCAGGACTGATAAAATGCATCTATGCATCTTCAAAATGCATAAATGCAACAATAACAAGACCATAATGCCCAATTGTGTCAAAATGTACTATTTTTTTCCTCCAGCCTTTCTGTAAACTTTGCAATGTCCTGCCCTCCGTACCTGTTTGCCTCAATAATACGTGCCCACCGCAAGGGTGGGCAAAGTTGCCAAACCAAGGGCTGATGAGAACTGAGCTGGGATTTGAGCTGTCCATCAGAATGTGGATGTGTGTGCGAATAAAGGAAAAGAACAAATATGTTCTTGCTGAGTGGAGGCACGTATATATATCGCTCTCAGATGGCAATAACAAAACATTTCAAAACACCTCCATAATTCAATTCTCACTGGCAGAAGAAGCATAAAGGAATAAATGCATCAGTTGAAGTGGATGTACATTTTGAAATGAAATCCAGGCTGCTATCTGCAGTGTTTCTCTCCTGATTCTCCTCATCACATAACCCGCCTGTTTTTGAAAGGAAAAAAACCCTGTCTGTCTCAGTTCTGCATTGATTTCACCTTTGTTTTCTCTGCCTTGGTTTTCTTACCGCTGCAGCTTGCACGAAAGTGCAAACACTGTGTGGTGGTAAAAATCTTAACAACACAAAAAAGGACAAATATGAACCAAAACATGTCAGTCGCACCGGCAATGTTCTCCCTCTGCTTTTTCATAATTAAGTTGTTGAAGTTGAGAAATAAACAGCTTGTGATAAGGGCTGTGCCCTTGTACTAAGATCAGTTCTCACTTTCTCAGCTGTAGAATCAAAAAACCTGTGGTTTTCCAGACAGGAATATCTCATGGTCAGTTTGAGGAGGAAAAGGTCTTATGAAAGTTTGATGTCTAAACTCACATTCACGCGGGGTCAACAGCCTTACACAGGAGAAAGACGCTTCGCTTGAAACATGCTTGGTCTCAAAAGAAGGCTTATGGCCTGACCAAATATAATCCAGGGACGCCAAATGATATCATCAGAGACCAACAACACGAATGAAGAATTTTTTCATTACTTCCCAGCCGGCAAAACCAGACAAAAACATGTGTACGAGGTGAAACTGAAGCGCTAGGGATGGAACGCAGTATCATTTGGGATGAAATATGGCTCCACACAGTGAGACTCTCAGTGATTGGTCAACGGGGAGCTATAGAGAGTTCTGATTGGCTCCTTCATTGTTTTACCGGAGGACGGAGAGAAGTGCACACGGGTACAAACACACGTCTTCTTTATTGCTGCGAGTGCAAGGTGAATGCATTAACATCGGTTCCCCCGCGTCTGCCCCCACGACTCAGAAACATTTGTCTTCAGAATAATGCCCGACAAAGATTGCACAACTGAAATAAAATCAATATGCGCTACTCACAAAAGCGCATTTGCCAATTTTCGGCCAGGAGGAGCGCTTGCACCGGTCATGTTCACCTCAGAGATGTATGGTAACAAACAAAGCAAAACACAATGGGTGTCAATATTCGTCGGGTTGTCAACAGCACTTGAATACGAGCCACTTCCTGTGTTGCCTGCTCGCACATACCACCCCGTGGGTTTGTTTATGTATCTCCACGCATTTCGTACGCATGACAGCGTTCTGACAAAAGCAAAGTTCACTGGCAAACCACCAATAATCCTTGGAGACAAGCGCAGAGAAAGTGCGGCTAAGCTTTTCCATTACTGACAGACCAAGTAAATTGCTTTCCATGCTAATAGCCGCAGTTTCACTTTTAAATTAAACCAGGCAATAAACAAAACACGAAGATACTCTAAATGTACACAATAGAATTAAAATAAGAACACTGTCTAATTTGCTTCTCTTTTTAATGACTACAGGGTGCTCCATTAAAGGCAAACATTTGAATAATGTGTTTTTATTCCTCAGGGAAGGAAGAGTCGATGAAAGGAGGAACTGCGAGCGGTTACCCTGTGTCATCGCATGAAATATCACTGCCAGAGAAAACAAATAAACAGAAATCTTCAGAGAAATGATACTGCCACCCGTGCGGCGCTGTCAAGAGCTGTTTAAGCAGGTGGAGGAGAGATGGGAGGAGAAATGAGAAAAATGGAAACGGCCCTGTTATGCTTGAAATGTGGGAATGGATGCAATAAAGAAAGACTGTTAAATGGTTTTGATCAAGTGAATTGAACCGGCCGCAGTCGTAAAGCGCTAACTAGGTTATAAACAGTCCGTCTGGGCATATCGCCGTTATACCTTGGGGATCTAGCCTCATCCATAATTCTGTTCTGTACTGTTTTAAGTCTGTCACACACTCTAACAGTTTGAATGATCTCCTCTGAACAATCATAAACATGCTCTCTCTCTCTCTCCGTCTGCCTCTCTGTCTACCCATCGATATGTGCAACAAACAATCAGCTGAAAGCCAATGAGAATTGATTCCCTGACACTGAGATTTGTGGGAGAGCAGGATGTCTTTGATGGTCCAGGATTGAGTTCAGACTCTTGAATCAAACACCTACTGATTGCTGTCAATCCGCAACAGCATAAACAACAGCAAAACAGACAGGGATCCGCTGCAAATGAGTCATGCATAAACTCTTGACCATTACGGAAAAAAATGACAGGACGACTCATTTTGGAAATCAATTCTCCCCTTGGGATGTGCAAAACTACATATCTGCACAGTCGACTAGTGGAACACAAAAGAACAATCTTTCTACTGTTTTTGTTCATACAATAAATGACTTTAATTGCATGGATAAAAAGTTGGAGGAGGAAAGTTTACACTTTAGGAAGGTAACACTTTAGTACAGGGAACAATTCTCACTATTAACTAGTTGCTTATTAGCATGCCTATTCATAACATATTGGCTATTTATAAATTCTACCCAATACCTAAACTTAACTTACTTAACTACCTTACTAACTACTAATAAGTAGCAAATTAGTAGTTATTCAGGCAAAAGTCATAGTTAATGGTTTGTTAATAGTGATAATTAGACCTTAAAACAAATTGTGACCAAAGGGTTTGGAACAAAATGAGAGTAAATGATGACAGAATTTTAATTTATAGGTAAACTATTGCTTTAAGGACCCTACTGCTGCCAAACAAATCGCCTCCTTAAGAGAGACCCCCTTCTGAAAAGAAAAATGTACATACATACTATTTTATACACTGTAAAGAATATATTTATAGTACAATCTATCCATTTAAATTGTGTAAAAAAGCATGACATTAAGCAAAATTACAAAGATTGCTTTTATTTTGATACAATACTGAAAACAAAATGAATCACAATATTTTGGCTTTGCCATCACAGAAATAAGTTATTTTAGTTACAGCGAACAGTTATTTTAAATGGTAATATTTTACTGTTTGTACTGTATCTTTGATTAAATAAATACAGCCTTGGTGAGCATAAAATTAGAGTTAAGTCTTAGTCTATTTTAGTCTTAGTCTTAGTCCCATGTTGAATGTCCTTGTTAGTTTTTATCATATTTAGTCAACTTTATCCTATAATTTAGTTTTAGCCATGTTTTAGTCGACTAAAAGTCTCAACATTTTAGTCTAGTCTGTCGACATTTTAGTCTAGGTTTTCAAAGAAAATCTAAAGTATTTTAGTCTAGTTTTAGTTGTAGAAAACCTGAAGTATTTTAGTTTAATTTTAGTCAATGAAAACTAGACATTTTAGCAATAAAATCATTATTAATTAACCGCCAATTAATTAATTAGTTAATTTTGGCAGCCATTTTTAATTTAGTCTTACCAAATGTACAATTTAGTTATCATATCTGTCCTGTTTTTTATTTAGTCAGGTTTAAGTCAAGAAATGTATGAGCGTTTTAGTCAGGTTTTAGTCAATGAAATCACATTTTCTGTTTATTGGTTAAAGTGACAGAAATGATTTTTGTTTAAAATTATAATTGTAATGACTGTTGTCATTTGAGAAATTCACTTTTGCATTTTAGGCACTTCCACCAGCAGGCACAAATAAATAGCATGTGGACTCATACACATGGTTTATTTTACCTCATCTAGTGTACTAATTTATTATGGGCTTTTTATTATATAAATTAATACCAAAGACTTATGCACTCTCTCAGTCTACATTGTGAAAACTGGTAAAACAAACCAAAAATATTAGAATAGTGAAATTCCTAATAGTAATTTCACTATTTCCAACCTGCAATAGCCTATGTTTCTCTATAAAAACAACAGCGTTTGAGTAGGTAGTAGGCATTTAGTCAACGACCACAATCGCAAAAAATAGCCGACAAAAAAATAACGACTTTGTGACTGTGTTCATATACGATCAACTCATAAATACAATCTATCCGACATGACTTAAACGCACCATCTGATTCTGGGATTTGAACTCTTGTTATCTGGCAACCACACATGAAAGCTTGCTTAGTAGAAGTAAGAATGCAGTCCGCAATAACATTTTATCACCTTTTCTTTGACAAAAATAGAGAGGTTTTTAGTATTTTTATTTTTTTGAATACATTTTAATCTCGTCCTTTTTCGTCAACGAAATTGCATGTTGATATAATCATAATTTTCGTTTATTGACCTTATTGTCGTCTCGTCTTGTCAACAAACACTTTTCGTCATAGTTTTCGTCGACGAAATTAACACTACATAAAATGAAAACTTACCAACCCCAAACTTTTGAATGCTAATGTTTATGTTTCTCCAACCCATTACTACAATAATCTTGGAAGAAGAAAGTTTACTCGAAGTTTATTCGAACAGTGCTTTTCAGAATACCATCCAAGCAATAAGCACATACTGTCTATTTAAAGTACTTTTACATTTAACTTTGACACTCTGACACATTTCAACCCTCTATTTCTATCTTACGGTACTCACATTCACAATGACGTTTCAGCTCTGTCTAATTCTAAGCTGGACCTTGTTAAGTCAGATAACCTGTTGCTATGGTAACTCTGATCCAGGCTTGTCTCTCAGAGAGAGTGTTTAATTTAAGATAGAAGGCTTTAGAGAGAGGCTGCTCTGCTCCAGGAAGCAACAGGTATTCTTGAGCCTGAAAATGAGCATTAAATAGGGCTTACTATTCATCTAGCACATGAATTAAGAATGTGAGATCAATGTATTCAATGCTTCACAAAGAAAAACAGACATCCGCAGGGAGCAGTGGGAAAATCTATTTCTTTATTTATTAATTACCTTGTCATGCGTTGACATGTTTGCCTTCTTTTTTGCCCCTGGATATCAGCATTTGCATACATGAACATGTATAAGATACCGGATACTCAGCCTAGGTCAGACGCTAATTAGACCCATGAATCTAGAGTAAGTGAATACAAAAGTATTCATCTACTATAAAGGCCTTGATTGGATATTTTATCACTCGCAACATCCATTATGTACTACAGATTCCGTTTTAAATGGGACAAACTTCAAAACCACAAAGTAAGGTACTTTTCAACACTTATGTAATGCCATTAGCCATCTGATTTTTTCACACTGGATTACACAAAGTAATATAAAAGTTGTAATAAAAAGTGATAAACTTTTGGTAAGATAAGCTTTAAATTAGTAAACGGACATCTGTTGTCACACAGTCGCACAGAGGACAGTCTGTTCTGCTCAGGGACACGGATTCTAAACCAAACCTTATTTAAAAAAAGCAATGGTTCGCAACCTTTTTGTCTAGAAGGCCCCATTGTACAACACGTTTTTCAAAAGTCCCAAGAAAAACATAGTTATTAAAGGAGAAAATAGTGGGTTTTTTTTTTTAGCATTTTAAAGGGATAGTTCACCCAAAAATGAAAATTTTGTCATTAATTTTTCATCCTCATGTTGTTCCAAACCTGTAAGATTTTTGTTCATCTTTGGAATACAAATTAAGATATTTTTGATGAAATTCGACAGCAACACAACTACTTGTACCATGTTTAATCATTTTATGAAGCTTTGAAAATACTTTTTATGCACAAAGAAAACAAAAAGTAACAACTTTATTCAACAATTTCCTTACCTTTCTGGACCTTTAACGTGTCAGTTGTGTTGCTGTCTACGCAGGGTCAGAAACCTCTTGGATTTCATCAAAAATATCTTAATTTGTGTTCTTACAGGTCTTACAGATTTGGAACGACATGAAGGTGAGTGATTAATGACAGAATTTTCTTTTTTTCAGGTTTATATGACAGATTACAATTACTTTATATCACATGTTTTGATGTGCAGTGCAAAAAAAGACCAGGAACATGCTGTAAGGAATCAAACAGAGTCCATTTTGATTTCAAGATGCATACCACAAGACCAAATCCTTTTCCAAGGCTGCAAAGATTTACAGGAAGAAAACAGACACGAAAAGTTGTTTTTGTAAACATAAGTCTGAGCTGCTGACAGATACAGCAGGACTAACAGCAGTCAAAAACCTCAGGCTCTGAGTTCAACTCTCAAGCCCCGTCTCCATCTGTCAGCCCAAGCTGAAAGAACTAAATGTAAACATATCAGTTCATGTTGTGTTTTGATCAATTCAGAAAACTCAAATTACTAGCGTACATGACCAGGCAATAAAGGCAGAACGATTACTCAGATATCAGACAGTTCACAGCTGTTGGATACTCAAGGGAAAGGGTTTCATAAAACAGCCTACATTACAGCAGCACTCAAGCAATAAAAAGAAACACCTGATAATGTACATAAATAACTGTAAATTAAACCTCCATACTCACGCAGATGGAGGCGTTTCCTCTTAAGAGCTGACCAGGTGTCAGACTCTATGAAAGGTGATAGAGCACTTAACATTTAGAGAGAATAAGTATGTATGTTATGTGAAGACTAACATGATTAAAACAACTGATTCTGTGCCCACCCACAAATTAAAGGATTACTCCACTTACAGAATAAACATTTCCTGATAATTTACTCACCCCCATGTCATCCAAGATATTTATGTCTTTCTTCAATCGCAAATAAATTAAGTTTTTTGAGGAAAACATTCCAGGATTTTTCTCCATATAGTGGATTTTAATGATGCTCAATGGACTGAATATTAAAAATGCAGTTTCAGTGCAGCTTTAAAGGGCTCTAAATGATCCCAAGGGGCAGATTAATCGGTCATTTTCTTAAAACAATATTTACACAATATTTACTCTCGCATCTCATTTTCTCCTCCAACTTCAAAATCACCTGACATCGCTGTTTTACCTTTTTTTTTGTAAAGGGCATTTGACCGCCTTTGCACATTCACTTTGTAAACACTGGGTTGGTACTTCTGCAGTGATGCTGGATGATTTTGATGTTGGAGGAGAAAATGATTTGGGAGTTTTTTTTACCTACCCTAACTGTTTTGAACGAAAGTGCACAGAGTACGCATGCACATTGCAGAGCTAGACAAGACGAGCATTTGAGGTTAAAAATAAAATAACCGATAATTTCGCTAGATAAGACTCTTATTCCTCAGCTGGGATCGTGTAGAGCCCTTTGAATCTGCTCTGAAACCATTTTTAACCTTCAGTCCACTGAGCACCATTGTCGTCCGCTATTTAGAAAAAAAAAACCACTGGATGTTTTGCTTAAAAAATGTAATTTCTTTGCGACTGAAGAAAGAAAGACATCTTGGATGACATGGGACATAGGGGTACGTAAATTATCATGAATTTTTTATTTTGGAAGTGGAGTAATCCTTTAACATGCCAGTGTTCATGATACACGTGAATGCAGGACTCTTTGCTTACTAGGAGCACAGTCAAAATTTTAGGAGCACCTTCTAATCAATAATCCAAAAATCTGACCAAAAATTAGCCTTCCTATTACGAGGTGATTCAAAGGGGAATTTTGTTTTTGCCTTTGTAATGGCATTTTTCTAAATTTCTATTTAAAGTATGTGAAGTATTTTTTTAAATTGACATAAATATTTTTTAAGCTTTTTAAAATTTCTAATTAAAAGGTAGAATAAGAATAATTTACCAATCAAATGAAATCAGTATTAACAAAATTAATTTGTACTACAGTCGTGGCACAGAAGAGCACAAAAGTGACTTGTAGGTGTATTTTCATATGTTTAATGAGGCTCCGAGGTGGCATGAGTGGAATCAAATTCATAAATTCCTGTTGAGATTAAAAATTTGAATACAGAAATATTAAATGACTTAAATAACTGAAAAGTTACTTTAAAAATGAGACTAAAACTGCCAGTAGGTGGCGGCAAGTCACTGATTTAATTACTGAATCAGATCATTCATTTGATTCATTCAAACAGCTGATTCATTCAATAAAGGAAGTGTCTTTATAAATGGGAAATTGAATCACGGACTCACTACATTAGTTTAAAAATGCACCATCAGTTATAAACGTAACATCACTGTGTTTGAATAGAGATACGCAGCGGCTCAGCTGTGACTATTTTTAGACTATTTTTGATGATGAAATAGAGCAAAATCAGGCAATAGTCTTATAGTCAGACAGTGTAAGTCACTTAATCTTAACACTTGTATTAACTCCCATAAAAATCATTAAAAGCTGTCACGATCTCACAAAGTTCCATTATAATCAACACTGCACAATGAATCTCTTATTTACACTCTCTCTACACTTTGTTTATGAAAGGATTTGTGAGATATGTCTCTGATACATTACTCAACGTTGCAAAAACACGCAGAAACCTTTGAAGCTCCCCTCCGTGCAAACACAAATATGCTGATTGGGTAAGTCGCACATGGTGCTCCTAAACACTTTTTCATCGTCGCACGCAGTGGTTTTCAGTTGCAAATGCCCTGGAATGTACAAAAATATGTATTAGAGGTTTTCCAGCAGGACTTGACGCAACAAAGTGTTGCAGATGCAGGACAGAAGATATTGATGTGTGCAGGAAGCAGGATAAAAAAATGACTCCTGCAAAACGTAAATATGTAAAGACAAAATAAAAGTTACTCAAATGTATTTTATGTTTTTAAGGTGCAGAATGCTATTTGTGTTATATATCTACTGAGCAACAAAAACAAATGGTTTATGGGTGCAGGGACGGATATTCTCAATGTTTTTCAACTCTGGGAGGCAGTGAGGAAAAGCAGCTTCATTTTGCTTGCTGTGACAAATGCAGCAAGGTGAGGTCTGAAGTGTTGTTTCTATGGGAGGGATTGGGAAAAAATAGCCTGTGGCACCGGAGCGAGACAGAATCTTATCGGAGAGGGACTGAAAATATGCATAGACCTCTATACTCTCAGAAGAAAGGTACAAACGCTCTAACTTACAGGTAGGTGGTACCTTTTAAAAAAACAGGATTTTTAAAACCAGGATTATTATAATTAACTAAAATTAAACCTAAAACTACAATTTAATTAAAGGGGTCATCGGATGCCCATTTCCCACAAGTTGATGTGATTCTTTAGGTTCTTAATGAAAAGTCTATAACATGCTTTGGTTTCTCAATGGTAGTGTAAAAAACACTTTTTTTT
>JAHKKF010536596.1:0-15795 GCA_019740295.1 Labeo calbasu | reverse complement strand
CTAAAATAAAATAAAATAAAATAACATGCAACTACCCTGGTCGACCCTAAACTTTGAATAAAATAAAACAAAATAAAATAAAATAAAATAAAATAAAAGCAACTAAAAACATGAAACTAACCCGGCCGACCCTAAACTTTCAATAAAATAAAACAAATTGCAACTGATCTGGTCAACCCTAAAATAAAATAAAATAAAATAAAATAAATAACTAACATGCAACTACCCTGGTCAACCCTAAAATTTGACTAAAATAAAATAAAATAAAATAAAATAAAATAAAATAAAATTAATCTGGTCAACCCTAAAATTTGATTAAAATAAAATAAAATAAAATGAAATAAATATTTTTTACAGTTTCATATTGTCTGAATCTGAATCTGAATAAATTAATGGTTAACCTCATGATTTTGAAAGCAGAATGAAGCAGTTTAAAAAAAAAACAAAAAAACAAAAACAACACCTGCCCTACAGTGTCTATTTAGTATCAAAGTAACAAATTAGATTTTTCCAACTCAACCACATTCTAGTCACAATGAAAATGCATAGAATGAATTTGAAATACGAATTATATAGTACTAATAATAGTAATTCATCAATGTAATTTAAGCACAGAATCTACCAAAAACATGTCTGGATCACCTTATTTGCATAAAATTTCTCCACTATCTAACATTCTCAGCACCATCAATACACAATCTCCTATGAGGTTTTTAAAACGAACTTAGAGCTTCTAACTTTCTGCAAAAGGACATATGAATATGCAAGACAAATTAAACTCCAGTGCTCAGGGTGTTTGATTTCACAAGAGAAACAGGACTGTGATCTTCCTTATGGCCACTGAACACTGTCTGGCTTGTGTGTTTCTCAAAATCTCAGATGTTAAAACATCAACTCGAAATCAAGAAAAACACAGCAAAAATATTTGTAAAGGATTTCCCTCAAGGTCCAGCATCAAGCACCCGCTTTCCAAACAGACCGTCTTCAATTGATTCATAAACACAGCTCTCATTAAAAAGGGTAATGGTTCCAGTCTAGTTGGTCAGTAATGAGGTCTATTACCTTCTCGAAAACGACTGGCTTGTTCCCTTTATCTGTGTCCTTTTCCCTCTTCTTCTCCTCCTTTTTCTTCTCTCTCTCCTTCTGTGTCAGAATGAGGAAAAGAAAATTATAAAAAGCCATTTTTAAGAGTTTGCACTGTAGAAGGGGGAAAAAGTAGAGTCAGCTAGAAGTCTGAGGTGTCTTTAGGGCTTACAGTTTTGCCTTGAGGCCTGTACTTTGACAACTTAAATATGGCTAGCACAGCTTAAAACACACACACACACACACACTACATATAGGTTTCTTCAACTATAGGTACACTGTGGAAGAAATATGTCATTCTGACATTAATATTACCTTTCAACACATCTCAAAATATGTATTGTTTTAAATAAAATTCCTATAATGTTTATGATGTATTTGTTTTTTAGCTTAAGAGTAAAGGTCTGGGACAAGGGTAAAGCAATAAACTAAAATCCATAAAACCAGTCTTAAGTAGCACAGGTACATTTGCAGCAGTAGCCAAAAATACACTGTATGGTTCAAAATGATCGATTTTTCATCTTATGCCAAAAATCATTAGGATATCAAGTAAAGATCATGTTCCATTTAGATATTTTGTACATTTCCTACTGTAAATATATCAAAACTTAATTTTTGATTAATAATATGCATTGCTAAGAACTTCATTTAGACAAATTTAAAGGCAATTTCCCCTTTTTGCATTTTTTTTTGCACCCTCACATTCCAGATTTTCAAATAGTTGTATCTTGACCAAATATTGTCCTATCCTAACAAAATGAAAAAAAATAGAAACTTATTTATACATCATCTGAAAGCTGAATAAATCTCAATTTCAAAAAATTGAGCATTATGACCATTATGGTTTTGTGGTCCAGGGTTCCATCTGCCTGTGGTTGAAAAGTCACCCATATTTTACAAAGGCTTTTAACAAAAGCACCATTTAAAACTCCCATCACTATGGCAAAGCCAATCAAATGCATCATAAAGGTTCGGACTCGATATCGAGCCATCAGCTTTCCTTTTCTCTCAGCGCGAATCAATTGCTACTGCAAAACCGCTGAGCAAGAGGCGGGTTCAGGTGTGGGAGCGAGGGATCAGAGTGGGTTTTCTGCAGTGGTGGTGGTGTGTCTGACTGGCACTATGATTACCAGCAGACGGAACAAATGGAGAACAGGCCTGGAGGAGAGGTGCGGATTGGCCGTTTGGAGCTCTTTATGGGCACATTGATTATTCTATTTCCCCTCTGCATGCTGACAGAGCTGTGCTATCGATTCCTTTCCACAGCACAGCACAGAAGCAACAGACTCCACACGTACTCTCAAACACAACCACAGCACTTCTCAACAATGAATGTGAACCAGTCAGTGTGACTTCTATAGGTTCTTCTTGCCGCTCTTTGTATGCTTCCAATTAACGTTCTTACAGGTTGTTTAATAATCCGTTGCCAAATCTGTCAATAATCAGACAGTTCTGACTGGTGCAATTATATCCGCTTTACACGCTTCATTTTACAAATAAATTGAAAAGAATATATTACTTTATTTTTTTCTTCTTTTTGTCTTATTTTACATTTCTTCTTTGATCAAGAAATGTGCTGGTTGACCAACTTGACCAGCTAAAATGTGCTTGTCTAGCACTAACCAGCATGAACCAAGCTTCAGCCACAAGGACATTTGTGCCAGTGCAGGGATTGCATAACACGTTATATCACAGAACATTGATTCAGTGATTGATTAACTGCACACAGGGCTCTGTCCCAATTTGCATACTACTTTGTTAGTGATGTAAAAAGTGCATTTGGTGTATGTACTGAGATAAACTACCACCTCATAAAATTGCATGTATAGTGCATACAGTATTAAAGAGGTTAACTGTTTAGGTGTTTTTTTTGTTTTTTGTTTTTTTAAATCGCTAAGAGGCTTTAGTACAATATTAATATTTTTGGTTTGATTTCTTCCTGCTTAAAGCTAGTGGAAATACACTTAGATAGCTTCAGAAAGAAAGGCCACAGAATTGCATTAAAGGGTTCACTTCCAGAACAAAAACTTACAGAATTTATTCACCGCCTAGTCATCCAAGATGTTCATGTCTTTCTTTCTTCAGTCGTAAAGAAATTATGTTTTTTGAGGCAAACATTTCAGGATTTTTTTCCATAGTGGACTTCAATGGTGTAACTTCCAAAGTGCAGTTTAAATGTAGCTTCAAAGGGCTTTAAATGATCCCAGCCGATGAAGAAGAGTCTTATCTAATGAAATGATCAGTAAATTTCCAAATTTTGTTTTTTTTTTTTTTTTACAAAATTTATATACTTTTTAACCTTAAATGCTCATCTTGTCTAGCTCTGCCTTCCGGTTCAATACAGTTATGGTAGGTTGAGAAACTCCCATCTCATTTTCTCCTCCAACTTCAAAATAGTCCTAAATCGCTGCAGAAGTACCGACCCAGTGTTTACAAAGTGAACGCACAAGAAGGGTAAAAAAAAAATAAATAAATAAAAAGGTAAAACAGCGATGTAAGCAAGGTAAAACTGCGATTTTGGAGTTGGAAGAGAAAATAAGATGCAAGTTTTTCGACATACCCTAACTGTATTGAACCAGAATGCACGCAGAGCTAGACAAGATAAGCATTTGAGGTTAAAAAGTATATAAATTGTCAATTTTTTTTAAAGAAAATAACTGTTTCGCTAGATAAAACCCTTCTTTCTCGGCTGGGATCATTTAGAGCACTTTGAAGCTGCATTTAAACTGCATTTTGGACTCGCGGGCACCATGGAAGTCCACTACTAACTGAAAATTTTCCTCAAAAAAAAAAACAATTTCTTTACGACTGAAGAAAGAAAGACATGAACATCTTGGACATCTTGGATGACAAGGGGGTGAGTAAATTATCTGTAATTTTTTGTTCTGGAAGTGAACTTCTCCTTTAAGTCTTAAAGGGATAGTTTACCCAAAAATGAAAATTCTGTCATTAATTACTCACCCTCATGTCGTTCCAATCGCGTAAGACCTTCGTTCATCCTCAGAACACAAATTAAGATAGTTTTGATGAAATCTGAGAGCTTTCTGACCCTGCATAGACAACAACGCAACTACCACACTCAAGGCCCAGAAAGGTAGTAAGGACATGAATAAAATAGTAACATCAGTGGTTCAACTGTAATGTTATGAAGCTACAAGAAGGCTTTTTGTATGCAAAGAAAACAAACAAAAAAAATTATTAAACATTTTCCTCTCTTCCGTGTAGGGTTGGGTATCGTTTGAATTTTATCGACTCCGATTCCACTTATCGATACAACTGAACAAATTTCAGATACAGAAATTGAAATCAAAAGTTTAAAAACACTAGTTTTCTTTTCATAAATAAAATAGATTAATCCTTGTTAAAGTTAGATATTCAGTCAGCATCACTGAATGATTTTTATTTGTTCTTTGATTAACATTAATGACAGAATGTTAATGTTAACACCTAAAGCACGTGGATCTAAAAATACTGTTTTTCAGTTCTTTCAAAACTGTTTACACTAAAGACAAAAAAAAAACGTCTGTGTTTATGACGATATAGCCTACTGGCATTTTTTGTGCCTACTGGTCAGTAAATGTGAAACCGAAATCAGTTCTGGCTCGGGACAACCTTTTGTGCAGTGGAAATGCACGGAATGGTTCGAGAACGGACACAGTGACTATTCTCTGTGTCCACGCTTCAGATGTGTGCGCAGCAAGCACACAGTGCACAACTTCTTTCCCTTTATGCGCTTAAATCGTTTAAGCGGAATCAAAAATGCATGAATATCCGGAATACTGAGTTCTTTGAAATTTGAAACTGGTTCTAAAATTGAACTGCTTCTCAATACCCAACCCTGCTTCCATGTCAGAGCCAGAAAGCTCTCGGATTTCATCAAAAATATCCTAATTTGTGTTCTGAAGATGAATGAAGGTCTTGTGGGTTTGGAACGACATGAGGGTGAGTAATGACAGATTTAAATTTTTTGGGTGAACTTTCCCTTTAAAATGTTATTATTTCACATGCATACTTCAAAAATGTAGAAGCAATAGTACACAATTCCTGCATGTTTGGCATATTTTTAACAATGTAAATGCAATCATTCTAAACTAGCATATTATTTATGATGGAAAGTATGCAAATTGGGATGCAGACTAGAGAATACACAGCACAAGCACAGCACCAAGATCAGTGAACCACACGGATGAGCACAGCACAGAGAAGCACAACGCTACAGTACCTCCAGTTTGCTTTTCTCAGCTGCTTGCGAAGAAGGAGACGATACTGAGGGCAAAGCAGCATCAGAGGACTTCTGCAGGGGCACAGGAGAGAAAGAGGACGAAAAGGGTAAAAGAGCAATTGAAATAGAATGAGAGAAAGATAAAGGGGATGTGGAGGAAAAAGAGCGGAAGAGGAGAAATCAGAATTAATAGGCTGCAGCGAACGCAATACTGTGAATAATTATTCAGCCTGTGGGAAACTGGGAAAAGCAAAATTTATAAACTGATACATTCACACACATCTGAACGCTGCAAAAACACAACTTGAGTAATCAGCTTTTCTGCTGGTTTTTCAGTAAAAAAAATATTTAAACGTTAAAACAAATTCACTTGTGAAGCAAAATTGCTTAAGATATTAAGACTTGTTTTCAGAGACTATATCCTGAGAATTAAGTTTATTTTTGTCAGCCCACTGGCATTATTTTCTCATGTAAACTTCTGTAAGATTTATGCATAAAAAGCAAAACATTTCTTTGCCGGAGGGTTAAAAACCTTATTTCAATATCACTTTTACGTCTGTGAATATACCTTGTTTTATGCTTAGGTATTTTAACAGGAAAACAAGACAATTATTGGCTGCGAAAACATACAAATCATGGTATGTATCTTGGTTTAGTTGCACTATCAGCAGTTACATCTTTCATCAAGGACACATTTGGTGGGTAAAAATAGCCTAGACTTCTCCAGATGTTCCAGAAGACGCAAGAAGTGAGACCATCTGCCGAATATGTAGTCAGAGTTTGTCAATCTGCATGGCTAAGACTGCCTCAAATCAATAGAATTAGCTCACAAGTGTAGACACAGCAAATAAGTGCATCAATCAGATGGTGAGGTTTGAAAAGCTTGTTCATATGTTCGCATATACGTATCTAAAAGCTCAGCCAAGGTCAATATTATGGATTTCTATTTTCTGTTTCATTAACAATCGTATTGTCAGGGTGGGGGGATGGGGGTAAAAGGGCATTGTTTGTAATATCACAAAACACCTGAAGTGGTTCAATTACTGCTTGCTTATTTTAAAAAGCTATTGTGATTTGAACAGGAAAATGAAACGCATTCAAAATCCCATATTGCCGCTTTTCAGTTATCAAAGCAGAAAGAACAAAAAGGCAGAGCAGCTGATGTTCAACAAGGTGTGTGTGAGAACTGCAAGCTAACAAGTGATGCCTTCTGACTCATAATTAAGTCATGTTTTGAGTTCACTTTAGTGTTTTATCGATTGCAACAGCAGCTTTAGTGTGCAATCCTGAAGACAGAACGCTGAAGACAAAGGCTGAAAATACAATTCCTGTCTAATTATGCACAAACTTCCTATGATTAATGTTGTGTGAAATACCAAAACACTATTGTTTGTTGGAAAAAAAAACTCCATATGTGCTCTCAGCATGAATATTTTTCCATCTTATGAACTTGCACTGTACGTGTATATACAAATATACACTGCAGACATAGACACTTAAAAACACTTAGAAAAAACAAAATAAAAACTCTTCAAAAAAAAAAAAAAAAAAAAAAGTTATTCAAGAGCACCTGTTATATCTACCATGTATTGGATGCCACAGATTAAGTCACAGCCTTGACCCTCACTTCTTTTTGTTGTCTTCTCCCTATTCGTTTTCCCTTCACTGTGCCCCTTTCATTAGCTGGGGGTAGTTTGTTTAGGCTGATTTTATTGGCTCTGGGGCAGATAAACAGCTCTGCCCCTTCAGAGAGTCCCACAAAGCTTCTTTCTCTTAGGGCAGGAAAGAGAGGAAGGGAGGGCATGGATGTGTCAGGGCCAAGGTTCTTACTCCATTTCTGAATCATCACCTAAGTGACAACACAATCCCTACCAGACAGAGAGGGGGGAAAACAGAAAGATAAAGAAGAAGTGGATATGGAGGAAAACAGAAAAAAACAGCATTGGTGAAAGACAAAAAGGAATATACACGGTTGAATACAAGTTAAAGCCATACACTCTTAAAAATAAAGGTTCTTTACTGGCATCAATGGTTTAGATCAAAACTATACCATCTATGGAACCTTTACATTCCACAAAAGGTTCTTGAGATTATCAAAATCTTCTTTACACTAAGAAAAAATGGTTCTTTTAAGAACAGTTTGAAAGCTTCTTTGGGGAACCAATACTAGTTCCTCTATAGCAACACTGTGAAACCCTATGAACCGTTTTATCAAATTCCACAACACCATGCCATAAGCCCTAGAACGCCTGCAAAAATAATGATTTAAACAGCTTTACAGATCAAATAATACATGCAAAACAGAAAAGTTCATGCCAATGTTTTAATATAAAACTATTAACATTTTTCATATCAGTCGATATCGATAATTCTTAGTTAAGTAAAAGTTGTAATGAGTGATATTGTTTCAAATCATTAAACAGGTTTGTGTTGCTTGACTTTGACACATATGTGACCATGGACCACAAAACCAGTCATAAGGGTCAATTTTTTTTAATTGAGATTTATACATCTTCTAAAAAGCTAAATAGATAACCTTTCCATTAATATTTGGTTTGTTAGTGTAGTACAATATTTGGTTGAGATACAACTATTTGAAAATCTGGAATCTGCAAAAAAAAAAAAAAAAAGAGAAAATCACATTTAAAGTTGTCTAAATAACTCTTAGCAATGCATATTACTAGTTTTGATATATGTCCAATTGGAAATTTACAAAATATCTTCATGGAACATGATCTTTACTTGATATCCCAATGATTTTTGGCATAAAATAAACAATTTTGACCCATACAATGTATCTTTGGCTATTGCTACAAATATACCTGTGCTACTTAAGACTGGTTTTGTGGTCCATGGTCACATATCTTCAGCACAGTTTGCAGTGCAGGCTGCAATATTAATAATAATTCATTTTTTGTATAGAGTTGTCTTTGAGCTTGAGTTAGGATGCAGATATAAACTTATGTTCATTATCATATTCATATGTTCATAATTATATTCCAATTACTTAAATACATGCAATAAATGTCTACATTTATAATAAATTTGATTTGAAAAACCACAATACCACAGTGCAATTACTGTTACTACAGTAAATTCATTGTAAATGACGGTGATTTGCAGATTGAAAAGCCTTCTGAATGTATTGTTGCGCACAATGTTTCTCCTGTTTGTCTGCACTTTTAAACTAGTCTAAATCACAGAGTCATTTGTGTTCTTTACAGAATTCAAGTGCTTCACACTGGATCTCACAGCAGTCTATGTGGCATTTCAGATGAGTAGTGCTGTTTCATTCTACTTTTACTGCATAAACATTATGTTTAACGTTTATGGAACTTTTATTGAGAAAAATTATATGATTTATGAGCCCTATTTGGCCCAAATTAACTTCCTATAGGCGCCTCAAAGTAACCTAATTTTTTAAAAAAAATTCTGGTATTCAACAAGCCACAATTGTTGTCGGATGAGTTTAACTTGTATTAAACCCAGAATATTCCTTTGAAGCAGGTGACTGTGGCAAGGGAGTTTTCATGAAGAGGAAGGGACAAGAAGACAGATGACTTTCCTTTTGTCCCAATATGGAAGTAGTGCTGTCAGCAGCATGCCTCCACAGAGCCCAGGCTGAACAAGTAGGTCCATTATAGCCCGAGTTAGCACAGAACTGTCCGGACCGGTTCATTACCTGCTGATGGATCCCCCTCATAATCTGCTTTTATTGGGTTAGCATCAGCACTATGCTCCACAGCAGCACGGGCCCATATTCATTAGAGAGCCATTAAATAATACCACGCAATACTCCTCCTCTTTCCCCCCAATCCCTTTAATACCACCGTGCTCGTCTGGGGAAATAAGTCCAGAACGGCAAGCAGGAGGAGATGAAGAGAGGCGGTCAATAAGCAGAGACAGCAATCAGCCCGGAGTGTGAAGAGAGAACCGATCTCCATCTTAATGCAGCCGAAGGCGTGAAGTCTCCCATCCTCTCAAAGAAGTAACAGCATCAGCGTGAGGTCCAAAGGTCTCCGGCTTTCTAGCCGAGAAGTAATAGAGGAAGCGGACAGCTAAATGCCCCATAATGCAGTGCAAACGGCCAAGCGGGCCAGGTCACTTGGGGCTGAATGAGGCTTAGATGACTGCAGTGTGAAAAGAGAAAGTGAGAAGTATGAGAATTGGCCAATCGCTGGCTGTGGAAAGCTGAAGCTATAATTAGTTACGCTCCGATATCTCATTCACACATTCACACTCATACAGACAGTTCTGTGGCGTACAGAAACCGACAGATTTCTCCCAAAAAAAAAAAAAATCAAGTTTACCATAGCAGAGCCGAGCCTGTGATGTTCACATTCCCTTCGTCTTTTATATATTCCGTTCTTGATATTAAAAACGGTCCGCTGAGATCCTTCATTTTGCACATTTTCCATGGTTCGGAAACACTTTGATCAAAATAATGAAAAAAAGCATGCAAAAAAAAAAGCTGTGGAAATGGGAAAAGGCATGTTTTGAAAACATCAAAACAAAACAAGGAAGTGCAGGACGCTTAATATCCTGGGACATTTATTTTCTAAGGTTCCGCTTCGCTGTTGGCTTCACACACACAATCATTTAAATGGTGCGAATCAGCAGGGAGGGAACATGACTTCAGCGCGCTGACTGCCGATAAGGCTTTCAATAAGACACATTTATTCCCCATCTACTGCCACAGAAGAACACACAGAACTTTCATTACTGCCACGAGACAGGAAGACAAGGAGTAGGAAAGAGAGGGAGGGTCCGTTAGACTCTCTTGAGCTTGTTTTAGTAATTGAAGCAACGAAAGGCTGCAATATTGCATTTCTCTCCACCTGGACTGAAAGCAGGCATCTATTGATTTCTTTTTTTTCTCTTTTTTTTGGCCCAGCTGCCCATCAGATGCCTCCATTCTAGGCTTAGAGTCAGTGTCACATAATTAGAGTTAAAGGAGAAGTCCACTTCCAGAATAACAATTTACAAATAATTTACTCACCCCCTTGTCATCCGAGATGTTCATGTCTTCAGTCATAAAGAAATTATGTTTTTTGAGGAAAACATTTCAGCATTTTTCTTCACATAATGGACAATTGTGCCCCTAATTTTGAACTTCCAAAATGTAGCTTAAATGCAGCTTCAAAAGGCTCTAAACGATCCCAGCCGAGGAAGAAGGGTCTTATCTAGCGAAACGATCAGTCATTTTTTCCGAAAAATAAAAATTTGTATACTTTTTAAAGCACAAAAGCTCGTGTAGCACAGGCTCTGGAATGCGCGTTCTTGAATGATTCGTTCATTTTGAATGGATCTTTAATGTGACTTGGGAAAAACGAGTTGTCTCGGGGAGTGATTCGTTCAGTCACGCATGCGCAACATCCTATTAGGTTCTGTACTGGAAATATGTCACCTGTTTCGAGTCTTCAAGTTTTTCGAGTCGTTCGTTCATCTTATGGGGCTGTCATGTGATGAACGAATAACTCAAACCCGAAAACTTGTCAGATAAGAGGTGAGGTGAGCTAATAATAGACTAAAGACCCAGGTAAACACTGAATTAATCTTTTCTGTTTCATTACAGTTTTGTCTTGTCTGTAGTGTGATCAACATTTGTGTAAGCAGTGGAAGTGTTAGGGAATTAACACGTAACATTTTAATTATATTTTGCTAAAATTAACTAAATGACTTGAAAAAAAGATTTGTTCATTTTGCTGAATGAGACTCAGAGTCGGTAAAATGATCCAAACTTCCCATCACTACTACGAATCACGTGTAAGTTCATCGTCGGTGTACTCCGGCTCAAAAAGGTAGAGAATGGCGAAAAACTCCATCTTATGTTCTCCTACTTGTACTTTGTTAGTCTTTTACACTGGGTCTGTAGTTCCGTGTGACCTTTTGACGTGATTCAATAGTATGTAGTGTCGTGAACGCGCATCTCAGAGCCTGTGCTACACAAGCTTTTGTGCTCAAAAAGTATACACATTTTTATTTTTCGAAAAAAATGACCGATCGTTTCGCTGGATAAGACCCTTCTTCCTCGGCTGGGATCGTTTAGAGCCCTTTGAAGCTGCATTTAAAACATTTTGGAAGTTCAAAATCAGGGGCATAATTGAAGTCCATTATATGAAGAAAAATCCTGAAATGTTTTCCTCCAAAACTATAATTCCTTTACGACTCAAGACAGAAAGACATGAACATCTTGGATGACAAGAGGGTGAGTAAATTATTTGTAAATTGTAGTTCTGGAAGTGGACTTCTCCTTTAAAAAAACATCACTGTGGCAAGCTGTGTCACCAGAAAGTGATCAAACCCAGAGCCACAGCTGAGACATGTACTATCACTCAAAACTTAAAAGAAAAAAATGTTAAAATTTGTAAGGACGCATTAGATCAATAGTGACAGCAGCGACAATGTACTTTACAGTGTATAATATATTATTCATTATTATAATTAAGGCTAGGTTTCAGGATTCGATTTGATTCCTATTCACAAGCTTGCGATTTGTTTTGATTTTCGATGTACAGTACATGCCAAATTTTCAACTAATTTTCAACTAACGCTGTAAAATGCATATATTTAGCAAAATGCTCCTCTCTAGAGTTCATTTTGAGAGCTGACTAACGAGCATATGGTCATCAAATGTTTTTTTCTGAGGTAAATGTGACGTTACGTGACATTGTTCACAAGCTGTTATACTGACGTCTTTCCATGGTTGAAACACTGACTGAGCAAGACGGGATACGGATTTTGGTAAGTTGTACGCTTTCTTTTAACATACCTTTGGATGTTCATGCATGTTTATTTCATACTAAAACTGGTATTAAAGCAGAGAAGATCAGTTCATGTGCCGCTTCTCTTGATCTAAGCGATCTATCACTACACAATAAACAGCGCCAAAATGGAATTTATTGTTTGAATATTGTAATAAAATGGACAGGTAAAAGTCAATTTTAACAAAGCATAAAGCTTTTGTGATTTGGAATGTGTGCTACAATGTTCAGTTTATTACCTGAAAACAGCCTAGACTAATCAATTATTGGGGTTTAAGAAATTACAGCATTTCATAAAAATTATTCTCTATTAAAAAAAATCGAGGAATCGATAATTTTACCCAACCCTAATTTAAATATATTATCATATCTAGGGCTGGGCAATAAATAAATAAAAAATAAATAAAAAAAAAATCAAATCTTGTTTTTTTCAGAACGTTTGACCGATTCTCGTTATTTGCCATCACAGGAATAAACTGCATTTTAAAATATTATAGACCCCAAACTTTTAAAAAGTGATGTAAGTGAACTCTTTCCAGCAGTGGATGTATGATTTTGAGATCCATCTTTTCACACTGAGGACAACTGAGGGGCTCAAACACAACTATTAAAAAAGGTTAAACTTTTTGAATTGAAGATCAAGGTAAACTGTACTTAATTTGTCTTCTGGGAAACAAGTATGCATCTTCTGTTGCATCTGAAGGGCAGTACTAAATAGAAAAAAAATATAATATTTTAAGAAAATAGAAAAATTTGGACATCTTCATCCTGTTCAAAAGTTTTCACCCCCCAGCTCTTAATGCACTGTCTCCCCTTCTGGAGCATCAGTGAATGTTTGAACTTTTTTTAATAGTTGTGTTTGAGTCCCTCAATTGTCCTCAGTGTGAAAAGATGGATCTCAAAATACAGTCACTGCTAAAAAAAAGATTCAAATATGCAAAAGATGCTGGGAAAACAAAGAATATGAAGGACATAAAGGATTTTTCTGAAGAACAGTGCTCAGTTTAACTGTTCAGAACAAACAAAGGACTACAACCATCACAAAACAAACAAACAAACAAAAAAAAAAAGTTGTAGATCATCCAGGTAACCAAACTCAGTATTAAGAACCAAGGGTTCCCAAACGTTGAGGGGGGGTATTTTAATAATTTTAGCTTTGTTTTTTTGTTTTGTGGACTATATGTAAACATCTTTTATGTGAAATATCTTACTCAGGACGGTACTAAATAAAAAAATAACATGCATTTTGTATGATCTCTCTTATTTAGTTAAAATTATTCACATTTTTTCACAGATTCTGCAAGGGCTTTTCAAATTTTCGCATGCCACTGTAAATTAACTAGCTTAACATAACTTTTGATAGTATTAAAGGCTTAATGTAAATGATTTGGAAGAAAACAGCATGACAGCTGTTAATATATTCTATTGTATTTCACAAAAGAAAGAAACCCATTTGGGTTTAGAACAAAATTAAGGTGAGTAACAACAGAATTGTAAGCTTTGTTAGTTTTGCTTAACTGTTTTATCTTCCAGTCAGCAGATTAAATGGTGAAAGGTGAATAACACGCACAACTCATAATAACTTCAGTTACACCCTCTTGTCAAAGCAGGAACTTGTTCTTTTAAACCAGGATCCTGATAAGGTAAATTTATATAGGTGCACTGTTAACGTAAGTTGTTCTCCACTACAGGACTGGGATAACTGCATTCCTACGTGAAAACCATTTCTCTAAAAAAACAAAAACAAGGACAAACACAGACGCCAGGCTCAGGAGGTTAATTAAATAAAGCTGACATATATAATCTGCAAACATTTTTGTATTTAGTTTAAAAAAGTGGCTACCAACTGGTGGGTCGGTCCTAAAAACATGTCACAGGTATTATAGTACTTGTCATATTTTGGATATCTTTTTTATATATACAGTTTTCATTTAATGCATATATTTGATTTAATTTCAGCCTAATTTCATTTAACGAAAACAATTCTTTAATAGTTTTAGTTGTGAAACCATCTGACAATTACCTTTTAAAACATGAATACATTTTAAACACACAGAGAACAAAAGTCGTCTGTTGTAAATTATTATCTGCTTCTGTATTCATCACAAGTAACAGTCCCTCATTTCACAGTGTTCTCACTAACCTCTCACTCCTTTCTTTTCTTTATACACTATCTCTCCCTCTCATCCAGACCCCCTCCACACACTAAGCAAAATGCCTTAAACTGATAACGAGTTGTTTTTAATAATTTATTTGCATATAAAAGCCGTTGGCAGAGTCTGTGGATAAAGACGACCTGAAATCATAGTCTTTCTTCAGGCAGTGTCTCAATGTTACAGTGTGGAACACAACACACCACTATTTTGCATTTTAGTATTGCATTTAATTCAATGAACTGTTTTCTTCTTTTTTTCCTCTCACCCTTTCTCTGACACAGGCCAGTGCTGCTTGTAAATTTGTCTGGTTTGTGACTCCTCAGAGCACCATCGCATTGACCTCTGCTGAAATCTGATTGGCTGTCTGTTTCTGCAGGCAGAGGCTTTAATTGGTCGGCTCAGGCAGGCCTGTCAGAGAAAGGCAGAGCTCTGCTTGGGTAGGCTTAAGTAGCGAGAGAAATGTAATTGGACGGGGCAGCCTCGCAGAGTTTGATCGAAAACCTTTCACGCTGCAACCATGTTTCAGTCTCTCCTGATCCAAAGCAATCAGAAAAGGCCAAAAGGAGGCTGTTTGTTTAGATTGCTTAAGCTCCTCAAGCATTATCATGAAGCTAAGACCTGCAAGCCACGCTAAGGATGGTCAATTACTATTCCTTGTGGCGTTCCTATGGATTTGGTCAACACAAACATTGAAGAACAGAGAGTAAGTCATTTAACATAAGTAAGTGTGCTATAATTGGCTGCTGGCTCCTGTCAATCAATTTCCAACCTGTAAAGCACAGCTGCAACCCACCAGGCTGTGTAATGTGAATTTGAGGCATCAATGATCAGAACAACTTGCCACCAAATCAGGCCTTCCACACATAAAATAGACAGTAAACTAGAGTAAACACTAGAGCTGGGTATTTAAAAGTTATGATTCAATACGCTGCAATGCATCACAAAATCAAAACTGCAAGTTTGCTAAACGCATGATCTGCAGCCAAATCTGCAAGATCAGTTTCAATCTTGTTCGCACAGATTGCTTCACTTCAGTCTAGTACAATGCCTCAGAGAAATGCCACTTTTAGAGAGTGGGCTTGTTTAGATTACCTGCTTCATTCCTTAAACTGTAGGAAGTTATATGAATTCACACATGAATAACTAAATAGATAAAATAATGAAATAGCTACGAATAAATAAATTAAATAAATACATACACTGCCGTTCATAATTTTGGAATCATTAAGATTTTTAATGTTCTTAAAGAAGTTTCTTATGCTTATCAAGACTGTATCTACTTGATCAAAAATACAGGAAAAAATTATTAATATTATTTCAAATGTAAAATAATTGTTTTCTAGGTGAATATATTTTAAAATGTAATTTATTCCTGTGATGCAAAGCTGAATTTTCAGCATCATTACTCCAGTTTTCAGGGTCACATGATCCTTCAGAAATCATTCTAATATGCTGAATTATTATCGAAGTTGAAAACAGTCGTGCTGCTTAATATTTTTTGGGATCTGTGGTACTTTTTTCAGGATTCTTTAATAAATAAAAAGTTAAAAAGAACAGTGTTTTTTTTTTT
>JAHKKF010536593.1:0-17190 GCA_019740295.1 Labeo calbasu | reverse complement strand
AAAAAAAACATACATATGGAGCTATATATGTGATGTAACAGTCAAAATGTATTAGTTTACAAATAATGCACTATGGTACAAATATTTCGAGGTCATAATATTTTGCAAGGAGCTGTGTGAAAGTCTTTACTGACCCATAATCTGTGCCTGTAATCATAATTTGTGTGAAAAGGAATAAAAGTTATTGGTGTTTTACTGCCATTAGTGTTCTTTTCAGTTGAAAATTGCCTGGAATTGCACTTATTTATTTATTAATTTTTAATGAAATAATTCATTAAACAGCCTGGCATGCAACAATAATTAAATGAATGTTGTAACCGCTCATTAAATTGTTATGTTGCATCGCTACTTGCTGTATTATACTGAGTTTTTTTGACAGAAATTGTATCTTTCCGGGCTCTGAGCACCAACTGTTACTTGTGAGCTCATATTACAGGTTTGACAGATGTTTCTCCTATTAGACATCTGCCTACAGTGCACACAACAGCAAGGCCTCGGGAAGCAGGGTCTGAAAACAAATTTGGATCATTTTCAGATCAGGGCAGACTTTTCACTGAGGGATTAATTAAGTATGACAATGAATCATACTTAAAAAGTAAATAAATAAAGCATCTCAAATTCTCAAATTATATTCTTTAAATGTATATATATATATATATATATATATATATATTTTTTTTTTTTTACCTGTTTTGGAGCTGTTCTGTGATTAGGATGGATGTTTCAGAGATAAAATGATGCACACAGTAATAAAACATTTACAGGAAGTTTTTCTTTATATGCATGGCTGAGACTGATTCCTTGATTGTTTGTAGCCTGAGCATGTTGTAATCTGTGAGTGTATTAATGAGTAGCTTTACGTGATTTGCTTATTATATTTGGCAAGGGTAAGGAAAGAAAATGTTTAACAATTATTTATTTATTTATTTATTTTAAACAAATATATTTTACTTAATGAAAATAAACATTTCGAGACTATTACATTATTTATTACACATTTATTACATGTTATTACTCTAATGCACACAAAAAAACACAATTTCAACTAATTTTGAGGTAAAATGTGACCTTTTTGACCTGTTTTGGGTTGTTATGGCTCATTTTGGGCATTGGAAGTGCTTACACCTAACTTTTCTCCTCAAGTTTTTTTTTTTTTTTTTTTTTTTTCCTTCTTCTTCTTCTCAGATACAGGCCTGATGGAGGACTAGATACATGTGTCAGTAGGTCCTGTCTGCAGTCTGATTTATCAAACAACCAACAACCAAACATGATCCTTAATGACCAACTTGGCAACACAGATACCAGGTGTTCTTGCTTGTGTAAATCTCTGAAATAGTCTGCTAGAGAAATATGGATCTTAATAAGTCCCTCTAGGAGCTGTGCAGACTAGAGGCCTGGGAAAAGTAAGATCTACCCGATCAAATTACAGCCATGTGCTCAATTCATAAAACCAAAAACTGTACAGGCCACAAGTGCAAACCCTCTGAAATAGTGTAAATGAGCACAATTTTACCCTTTGCTAATTGCATGTACTGTTAAGACCTGAAAACAATTATAATTAAGAAAGATTCCTTTAATGTATTCCTGTTTAACCTCCTTACCCCCCTCTTTTAATGTATTTCCTTTCCTTCCATATGGAGGCTGCATTCCTGACTCACTCCTGTCACTTTTTTTATACTTCGGAAAGCATTAACACAGTAAGAATGCAACTGTGAAATCCATTCACCTCTAGAAACATAAGGACATTTCACTTCACAGTTTTCCAAACGGTTTCAATTCTTTACGTTAGAGGAAATGTAACTCATACCTGAAAACCGATACGCATTAACGCTTGTGGAAAACGCTGAACCTTAATCGAGTATTCTGCACCAGCTATGCAAACGATATTGAGCTGCTGCTCCTGAGCTTTTCAATTATTTATGATATTATTTATTACAACATATCTTATTTTCAATCAATATCCGACAAGGTCCTGAAGGTAGACACATTAGTGGAAGCCTGCTACATAGATTTGCACTGATTTTGAGAGCTGCTCAACCAGAAAATCTCACCACAATATACAGTCCTGTGAGAAAAAACAGAACTTGTAACAAGAGAAGACAAAACAGGAAGGGAAAAAGCTAAATACGTGGCAACATACCTCACTGAGGATTCAGAACAACATCCTGAGTGAAGCATGCAGAAGCCGGACTCTCTAATTAGACATTGTGTACTACAAACCTCCAGGATCCTTTCGTTATAAGTGCACTTTGACAATAAACATATGTTATTTTTTGTTTTGTTTTGTTTTTTTAAGGGCACTTGATGTTACGTCACTAACACCTTTAATAGGAAATACAGCTATCACACTCCACCAGTAAAGAGGGACATGCAGCTCTTCAAACTTTCTAGCTTCAGATTAGACAGTGTTATCTGTGGGTGGAATTGTCCAGTGGCTCCCCCTTGTGTTTTATCTATCAGTGCTGTGCCTAACAATAAAACTCAGAATGACTGACATCACACCAATAAAATTTATAATAGCTGGAGAAAGGCAAGTGCTGACCAAGAAGTATGCAAGCTGCCATTTTTGCTCTTTTTTTTTCCTTTTATTTTGTCATACTTGAGTACACCGTAAGAAGTTATTGTTTAGAAGACTTTTGTTTTTCAAGCACAAACAGCAGAAGTATGCAATTAAAATGCTCAAATTCATGAATTTACAAAGGTTTTTTTTTTTCTCTCTTCTCTTTTCTCTCTCTCTCTCTCTCTCTCTCTCTCTCTCTCTCTCTCTCTCTCTCTCTCTCTCTCATCTTTTTTAGTAAGAGTTTTTTAGTTAGAAATGTATTTTATATTGACCTAAGCATTTTTTATGATTTAATTAAGTATTAGCTTTTTATTCAACTCATAAACCCTGTGCAGTTCCTTCACAAACCCCATTTTAGAAAATCTTGATCTTTTTATATCAATATGGTACAAGATTATCCTATTTAAATCAATGCGACAAACGAGATAGGTCAAAAGTAATCTAAAAGTAATGGAAACGTAGTCTGATTATATTATATATGAAGAATTTGTTTGCAAAAACAGATAACTCCATAAAAAAAAACAAACAAACAAAAAAAAAAACATGTTTTTTATTATGTTATGTTTTTTATTGTGTTTTATTGTGTTATATTTATTATTATTATTATTATTATTATTATTATTATTATTATTATTATTATTATTTTAGTTATTTTTACTTAATAAAAATAAGTTTTGCAGTTTGATTGAGATTAATTGGAATTCCCAATAATAATAAAAAAAAAAACATGATCTTTGAAAATTGAGTTATCTGTTATCTAATAGTTATCTAATAAACTCTTCATGTGTGTAATGTGTGTGTGTGTGTGTGTGTACAGTTAAATTATATTATTTTAAAGTTAACTAAAAAATAATTATTTTTATAATTTTAAATAAAAATGTTTATGCTTGTACAAAAATGTTTATGCTTATATAAACTACATTCTCATTCCCATTTATTGAAATTTGTACAAAAATAGCTAAAACTGAAATAAAAATTAATCATTTCTATATAGACATTAAAAAAAAAAGAAAAAAAAAAACAACTAATACAAACGACAAAAAAAATGACTAAAACTAAATTAATTAATGAGCTACAAAAAAATGATACTAAAATGACACTGCTTCTCATCCATGGAACACAAAAATTAAATTTTAAAGAATTGTACTGGTTGCTCATTTCCATGCAAATAACAATAAATATGGACTGGAACTTTCCTGTAAGGAAGGTAAATAAATAAAATGATAGATAGCAGTAAATGTGTATAAAGACTTCCAAATAGCTTTGTGTGAAGAATGGAATTGGATGGAATTGATTGATCTTCTTGGTAGGTTTTGTCATTTTGGCTAAAGGTTCTGGCAGCACATTTACCCATGCCATGTAAGCTTCACAGAAGTGGAAAACCAGTAGCAGTTGTAGAGGTTGTGGAGGAAGTCTGACTGTATTGACAGAAGTCTTTCTTCAATCAAATCCTCATCCAACAACCAAAGATCTGATACGCCCCTGGCAGTTTGGCAGGAGTTCAATGGCAGCATCCACTGTCCACTGAGTGGCAATGAATAATGATAGGATGACATTCATTTGTGACAGTTTTTTAAAAAAAAACCTGTATTACAGCACTGGGAATTGAATAACAATGACCAAAATCCTAAAAAAAAAAAAGTGTTAAGAATATTAGTAACAATATATTGCATAAGAACAATGGATTTTTTTTTTTAATTCATTTATTTAATTTAGTATTGTGATATTTATTTTCATTACAACTAATCACATTGAAAATGATGGGGAAAAATAGTGCAAAAAAAAAAAAAAAAAAAAACATTCATTTTTATAGGCATATAATTTTATCATATATGCAATATATTTTAATAGAAAACAGTTTTATGACCTAAAAATAATTAAATAAATAAAAACACACTTCATTACTTATAAATATGATATTACTGTGCAGTAACTGTCTATATGTTGCCATGTGAATCAGTGCATCCATCCTTAAAGGAGAAGTCCACTTCCAGTACAAAAATGTACAGATAATGCACTCACCCCCTTGTCATCCAAGATGTTCATGTCTTTTTTTCTTCACTCGAAAATAAATTATGTTTTTAGAGGAAAATATTTCAGGATTTTTCTCCATATAATGGACTGATATGGTGCCCCGAGTTTGAACTTACAAAATGCAGTTTAATTGCGGCTTCAAACGATCCCAAATGCGGTTGTAAACAAAACCCCGCTGAGGAAGAAGGGTCTTACCTAACGTAACGATCGGTTAATTTCATAAAAATAATACAATTTATATACTTTTTAATGTCAAACGCTCGTTTTCTCTCCCTGAACTCTGTGTATTCTAGCTCAAGACAGTTAGGGTATGTCGAAAAACTCTCCCTCAACTTCTAAATCATCCTATATCGCTGTTTTACCTTTTTTGTTAAGAGTGTTTGATCTTCTTTGCATGTTCATTTTGCAAAGACTGGGTTGGTACTTCTGCAGCGATGTAGGATAATTTATAAATGATTTTTGAAGTTGAGGGAGAAAATACGATTGGAGTTTTTCAACATACCCTAACTGTCTTGAACCAGAATACACAGAGTTCATGTAAGACAAGATGAGCGTTTGAGATTAAAAAGTATTTAAATTGTATTTTTTAATGAAAATAACTAATCGTTTCGCTAGATAAGACCCTTGTTCCTCGGCTGGGATCGTTTACAACCACATTTGGGATTGCCGCATTTAAACTGCATTTTGGAAGTTCAAACTCTGGGCACCATACCAGTCCATTACATGGAGAAAAATCCTGATATGTTTTCCTCAAAAAACATAATTTCTTTACGACTGAAGAAAGAAAGACATGAAGATGTTGGATGACAAGGGGGTGAGTCCATTATCTGTAAACTGTTGTTCTGGAAGTGAACTTCTCCTATAACTTGAGCATTGCAGGCATGATAATGGTGTTAATGATGGGATAACCGGGCCAAGACAAAACCGTCTCTGTCATGCGCCCTTGTTGGGCCCGTCAGCGTATGGCAGGGTTAACGGGTGGGTTAATGCAATGATGACTCCCATTCGTCCCTCCATTTCCCCAACAGCTGCGCTTGATAAACCTAAGAAAACGGTAACACATGCAAGCTATTTAGTGGGCGGCACCCAACAAAGGAAGCTTTTAATATAAGGACATCCAGCGGGGCGTGTAATTGTCAGTGAATGCCGGAGCCGGGGGATATGTGTACATGCGTGATTCGGGGATGCGTGTGTACTTGCATGTGTGCAGCTAATACTTTTTCCCCTCTCAATTACGGGAACTCAACATGCGCCTCCCTTGGTCACACAATGTGCCCTGATGAGGTTGGATGGCGGACTGGCTCGAAATCAGACACAAAATTAGAATTAGAAAGGGCGGTGTAGCGGACAGACGACCTTGTTATATTTTCGTTGGTAGACGTACAGGCAGTTTGGCTGATGCTATGCAGGCTTCCCATCTTCGTTTGTGGCCGTTCAAGTGTAAACAAAGAATGACCGTATGCACACAGTGTTTATATCGTGCAAGTATCTCATGCTTAGCTCAGTGTCACAGCGGCGAAGCCAGTTATGGCTAATACTTGTTCTCAGTAATATGCAGTGCCTTAATCTTGAAACTAAGCCAATCCATGGCAGGTCAAATATGGGAAAATAAAAGACTTAAACTGAAAAAGACTTCGCTTTAAGTCCCTCTTGGCATGTCGAAGAAAACACTGAGCAGAACATAATGATTAAAGAAAAGAATTCAAAATGAAAAATAATAACAGAGGATTAAAATAGAGCGGGTAAAAATATACGTTGGGGAAACACTACGCTCTACAGTAGAAGAGACATGTAATTTTAAACGGAGGCTTCCATGCCTCTGTAAGTAATTATAGCTCTCAAATAGACAAAATGAAATGAAATGATAAAATACCACCTATGCCCGTCAAAAGAGTCTTGCTCCATTTAAAAGAGCAATATGTTTGGGCACAAACGCATGCGAGTGGCCATTTTTAGACTTTCTGGGAAAGCATGAAAATGATTTAACTCTCTGACTGCTGAAACTTGTACAAAACAACAGATTGAAACATACTTCCTTACTTCTGTGAACGCTGAAAATATTAAAAAAAAAATGTCCATACAGTTTAATGACAGTCAGTGGGGTCCATTTTGGCTCCAAAACCAATTGAAACATTTTCAGATTTTCTTTTGAGCTCCGCAGCCAATCTTACATCATGACAGAATGATTTTTGGAAGCAAGACTTCATTGGTCAACCAGAGAGAGATTATATTATTCAACCAGCTTCAAATTACTGGTTCAGCACTAAACGGGGTACAGTTTTGCAGATTATTCAATAAGATAAGTTTGTCATAGATAGTGATCATGATCTATAACATGAGATCAAATATGCCCCTAAATGGTCTATAATCTGTTCTCGTGTTCTTTGAAAGATATGTCAAACAAGCCCCAGCTGCGCTTGAAAATGGTGCCATAACAAGGTTAGAAGAAGATGACAGATGTCCCAAAGTGACACATGATTGAGAGCAGTGCCCGGGCCCCGGTATCAGATCACACTGAGCTTTGATAAGCCCTCTGTGATGAATTGACTGTCAACTTGAAGTCAGGATAGTCGAATTTCCTTTAATCAAGATTCTGACGTTGCCATTGTAAGTACAGTGCAAGTGACATGATGTAGGCCTGTTTTATAGACAGTGAAGAAACTTGGTAATGTCAGATGACAGTTTTGTCCTATTTACACCACTCAGATGTGACCCTGGACCACAAAACCAGTCATAAGGGTCTTTTTTTTTAATTGAGATGTATACATTGTCTGAACGTTGAATAAATAAGCTTTCCATTGATGTTTGGTCTGTTATGATAGGACAATATTTGGCTGAGATACAATTATTTGAAAATCTGGAATTTGAGGGTGCAAAAAATCAAAACATTGAGAAAATTGCCTTTAAAGTTGTCCAAATAAAGTTCTTAGCAATTCATATTACTAATCAAAAATTAAGTTTGAATATATTTACAAAACATCTTCATGGAACATAATCTTTACTTCTTATCCTAATGATTTTTGGCATAAAAGAAAAAATGATTATTTTGACCCATACGATGTATTTTTGGCAATTGCTACAAATATACCCCAGCAACTTAAGACTGGTTTTGTGGTCCAGGGTCACAAATGCCACTTGCATCAGCTTTCCCAAAAAGCAGACTTTTAAGATAGTATTTATAATATATTATGGCATTTCAGTACAGTATAAATACTTTTCTCTAAACCGAATAAACGTCATGAACAATGTGCAATTATTTTGTGGAGCCACATCAAATTACACACTGCTAAGACAAGCATCACTATTATTTTTGCTTATACTTAATATATATTATGCCCAAATTTTGGCACGTAACTAATCCCACAACATTCATGCTACGGACATGAATGATACCTCAAATTATATAGCTTTTCAGGATAGGTGTGCCTTGAGGAAGCGATTAAATGTGCTGAGAGTTGTGTTGCACAGTTTTGCACAGAAAAGCACCACTCATATTTCAGTCAGAAAATGGAAAACATATTCAGTATTCCCCAAAATGATTAAAAACAGTACAATTCAACTCATGACGCAAACCTGCAATAATTAAATATGTTAAATAATACAAATATCCTTTATGCATTTAATCCCATTTTATTAACCAGTGTCTTTGCTGCCGACCTTTGATGATCCAATTCAACTATACTAATAAGAAAAACTTACTCAAGGATTTGTTTTCCTTTTTTTTATTGCTGAAGAGTTGAATTTTTTTTTCTTCTGTGGTCTACTGTACAGACGTGAATTTACTTTTCTCAAAGCCTGAGGCTTTTGGTGTGAAAAGGCTTGCCAAAAATAGAACTTTTTATATTAAAAACAAACAAGCAAGCTCTGCCAAGATTTGAAAAGTAACGCAAAAGTAAAGTAACACATTACTTTCCATAAAAAGTAACTAAGTAATGTAATAGAAAAAGTAACTTTCCCCAACACTGCTACTAAGTAACTTCGTAACTATATATCAGCTACCAGTCATAAGAGTATTAGTAGACTTTAAACCTAACCCTAACCTCACAGTTTACTATCACTCTAATGAGAGTTACATGACATATAGTTGCAAATTAATGAGAGGTAGTTGGCATGTAATTGCAAATTTACTTATAGTCAGTAGAATGTACAGACACCTTTAACATTTCTCATGCATCACAGTTTATTCGCTATAGTTTAGAAAATGATAATAAAACATGAGAAGAAATTTAACCTAGTTCATTTGTTAGACTGTGTCACAAATGAACTAGGTTAAATAGTTGTCAGCAGTCAGCTGTATTTAAATACACAATTAAATAATACCAATTTAGGATGAACTATAGTGATCTGCACCCACTAAAAAAATATTGAAAATTATATCTGGTGCCTGAATAATTTTTGGTTTGACTGTAACTCTAAAATGGTACCGCAAGTTTAAAACAACATGTGATCATAAATCTAAAAAAAAAAAAAAAAAAGTAAATTGCATAATTATTGTTTAATCCTATAAAGTATGAAAATCAAATTTTGCAGTTGTTATATTTAAAAAAAGAAGGAAAGAAAAAAAAGGCTTGTCCAGGCCATGGGGGGCCCTCAGCACAAGCTGCACAGTGAGAGCAGATGACTATGGGCCTGGACCCCAGGTTCCTCACTGCTGACAGTGTGTGCCCAGGGGCCTCGAAGTTCAGTACCGTAAAGTGGCCCTACTTAAAGACGTACTTCTTTTACTTTCTCAGGTATAACCTAGGGACTGATATTAAGTCAGTCATATTTATTTATATATTTATATATATATATATATATATATATATATATATATGTAAGCATATTTTTATCCTGCTACTTGCATTCTTGATTTTCAATCCATTTTATATAAACAAATACAACCCATAGACACAAACAAATGCTTGGCATCATAGACCTACACACACCCCTTCTGGCCTCTGTTTTCAATAAGTGCATGACGATGTGAAAGGTGTGAGTGACATGTTTATTTTAATTCACAATTAGTCTCGCCAAACCCACAACACTGATCTCTCCCCCGTTCGCCTGTTGATTGACTTGTACGTGCTCCAGCAGTTGCATCATTGTGGGCCGACGGCCAGAGCAGATCGAAACCTACAATACAAAGAAAATAAAGGATTATAAAACTATGAACATAAATCTGAGTGAAACTTCAGCTTGTTCTAGACTCATTTGAGGGCTGGAACTTCTAACGAACTTGATTCAGGATGCTTAAAGATTTCGATTGAAGATGTGCAACGGCTCGTCATGAGAGTGCAACTTTATGAGAGTATTGCATCAGTCGCGTCACAAACAACAACCTTCGTCACAAAAATTTCTGAAAGAAACCACGCGTGATGCTGTGATTCTTCAGCAAATGTTAATTGCATTTTAGCACGACTGGACTGATGTTATCGTGTCACTGTCAAACACGCTCCATTGTATTTGCTGTGACAAGTAAATAAAGAATCTGGGGAGAAAAAAAAAAAGCATAAACCAGCCCAGACTGGTCTAATGGTTGGTTTCAGAGGGGTTTTTGGTACATTTTGGGAGACCAGCTGACCATCCAGCTAAACACCAGCTTGGACTGACTGAAAGTCCAGCTACGCTATTTAAAGACAAGCTTTGCCATGTTGCAAGCAAATCAGCTTAAGCTAGTTTAACATTTTATTTATTTATTTATTTTTAATTTAGCAAAGAAATTCAAATACAGTTGGCTTGGATGGGTAAATAAAATTAGATACTCACCAGTCTTCCAGTACGTTTACCCAGGATAAATTGATATATCAAGTCAGGCATCAAGACCAACACATTTTTATGGTAATTCATAACTATTTTATGTTTAGGCAAATTTACATTTGTGGCTAATTATCAGTTTGGATGATGTCATTCATACATTTTTGTATATTGCTTATGCCACACTGGTAGCTGAGACTAGGGATGAAACTTAATGCTTATTTTTTCCCAACAACCCTCTGTTTTCATGCAAATCACGTCATATGCATTCATATGAAACCACCACCTTATAAAATACTCATAAAATAAGGTTGGTCGAGACACAATTTCATAGCCGGACTCACTTTATCAGTAAAAAATGAGAGGAAAAAAGAAAAACAACTTAAAATGAATTTGTAAATATATACACAGTGCTGGGTAGATTACTTACAAATTGTAGTCTATTACTGATTTTTAAAATGCATGATAAAACTGTATAAGCAACATAATCCATTGCATTGCACATTTTAGGTAATATAATCCGACTACTTTTTTAAATTACTTTTAGATTACATTTGACCTAACTGGTTTATCACATAGATTTAAATCTTGTACCATATAGATTTAAAAATACAAAAAGAAAGAAAATATATTGCATTAACTATTAGCAAAATGTAGTGCATTAACAATTACATTATGCCAAGATTTCCCAAACTGAGGTTCGTGAAGGAAGTGCAAAATAAAATAAAATAAAATAATAAAAGTGTTTATTAGTATTTGATGCAGTGTTGAAATGTTGAAATGTGTGTCCTTGCAATTTTCTAGCCACATAATCTTTGTGTGAATTTCCACAAAATTGGAAGACTATTTGAATGCATATAAGCAGTACACTGTAAAAAACAATTTGTTGAGTCATCTTAAAATAATTTGTAACCTGGCTGCCTTAAAATATTAAGTTCAGTCAACTCAAAAAAAGTTTATTCAACTTGAAATGTTAAATTATACTAAGTGACAATTTAGATATTTGAGTTAAATCAACTTAACATTTTAAGGCAGCTGAGTTACTTGCCCATCTGTTAAGTTTAGCAAACACAAATATCTAAGCTGTTACTTAGTACAACTTAACATTTAAAGTTGAATAAACTTATTTTAGTTGACTGAACTTAACATTTTAAGGCAGCAGTGTAACAAATTATTTTAAGATGACTCAACAAATGGTGTTTTTTATTTTTTTTACAGTGTAGTCTATGTGAAAAATGTGAGAAGAATTAGGGAGAATCAATAAGTCACGAATACTTTCTTGCTAGTTTGTGAATAATGTGTAATCATGTAGTCAATAAAAAATGTCTCTTTAGTCTAATGTAATCTAATTACAAGTACTTAATTTTTGTAATCTGATTATGTAATCCAGATTACATGTAATCATTTAATACCCAGCACTGTGTATATGTGACTAAAATAATTTCACAATGTGTGTGGATTAACTGACTCAGCATCACATTTTTAAAAATTATGGAATATAAGTGAAGCTCAGTATTGTGTTTATCTGAATCCATCTAGTCTTTAGAAATCTACCTGCCATTGTCATGTGCCATGTGACAGAAAGTTTATTCTAGACCCTAGTTAGATGTCAAAAGTAAACACACCATCGCCTTATCCTGTGTCAAATTTATAAATCATGACTGATCTTCTCAAGGATTCCAAACACATGTAGCGGATCATTTTAAGATTGTTATTGCCAGCAGGTGATTAATAATACAAAAAACAAACCGTGGCCCCTTCCTCAACTTTCTCGCTCATCCACCTTTCTCGAGGGAGACCTTTTGATTGAATATATTGATTTGCTTGAGGCCAGCTAGTAGCCTGCCACAGGGATTCAGAATAAACCTTCACATTGAATGAACACAGCGGCGAGCAGTAGAGTCCTGCATCTCAAACAGGAAGCCAACTCAACCAACCTGTTGGGACATAAACAAAACCTTGCCTTTTACAAAACAAATTCAACTCATGTCGGATGTGCGAGAAACAAGTTAGTCCTCAAATCAATGTCAGAGCAGCAAACATCTTAACACGCGTCTGTTTAAATAAACGTCTTTCATTCATGAAACAAAGCTGGGATATTCGGCAGGAAGGATTGATTGATCGCTGCACTTTGTTAACAGTCTTTCCACCCTCTTCACAATGAATTCAACAGTGAATTCAATACACAACAGAGCACAGAATGGTGAAATGCTTCCTCCTGGTGGACATATCTAGATATACTGTGAAAGCTGTGTGGTTTTGCTAAAGTTAGGACAGGTGTCCATTCGTGCTCCTGTAGGGCCACTTTCCTGCAGAATTTACAGTTGAAGTCAGAAGTATACATACACCTTACAGAATCTGCAAAATGTTAATTATTTTACTAAAGTAAGAAGGATCATACAACATGCATGTTCTTTTGTATTTAGTACTGACCTGAATAAGATATTTCACATAAAAGTCATTTACATATTGTCCACAAGAGAAAATAATAGTTGAATTTATAAAAAAAATCATTCCGTTCAAAAGTTTACATACACTTGATTCTTAATACTGTGTTGTTACTGGAATGATCCACAGCTGTGTTTTTTTCTTTAGAGATGACAATAGTGAGTCCATTGTTTGTCCTAAACAGTTAAACTGCCCGCTGTTCTTCAAAAAAGTCCTTGAAGTCCCACAAATTCTTTGGTTTTTCAGCATTTTTGTGTATATGAACCCTTTCCAACAATGACTGTTTGATTATACGATCCATCTTTTCACACTGAGGACAACTGAGGGACTCATATGCAACTATTACAGAAGGTTTAAATGCTCACTGATGCTCCAGAAGGAAACACAATGCATTAAGAGATGGGGGATGAAATTTTTTTGAATTTGAAGATCAGGGTAAATTTCACTTATTTTGTCCTCTGGCAAACATGTAAGTATCCTCTCTAGCTTCTGAAGGGCAGTACAAAATGAAAAAAAAAAAAAAAAGAAAAAGAAAAAGATATTTAGGCAAAATAAGAAAAATGTACACATCTTTATTCTGTTCAAAAGTTTTCACCCCTAGCTCTTAATGCATCATTTTTCCTTCTGAAGCATCACTGAGTGTTTGAACCTTCTATAATAGTTGCATATGAGTCTCTCAGTTGTCCTCAGTGTGAAAAGATGGGTCTTAAATTCATGCAGTCATTGCTGGAAAGGGTTAAAATACACAAAAGTGAAGTGCTGTAAAACCACATAATTTGTGGGGCCTGAAGGATTTTTCTGAAGAACAGTGGGCAAAAAAAAAAAAAAAAAAAAAAAAAAAACACAGCTGTGGATCATTAAGGTAACAACATAGTATTAAGAATCAAGTGTAAATAAACAAGGCCATTTTTTGTAAATTCAGCTATTAGTTTCTCTTGTGGACATCTGAAATATCTTATTCAGGTCAATACTAAATAAAAAAAGAACATGCATTTTGTATGATCCCTCTTATTTTGGTAAAATAATTAACATTTTGCAGATTTTGCAAGGTGTATGTAAACTTTTAACTTCAACTGTAACACACGTCCCATGAAACGAGCTATGATAAAAGAGCTTAAAGTCTCATAAAAGCAAGCTACAATGACATGGTTGCTTCCACAAATGTGTTTTATATCTCATGTCTGCAATTGGTAACACTGCTGGGTAGGTTTTAATGTAGCTAGGAAGTTATTTTCAAGTGTTTTAGAGGATTAACCTTTTAGCGCCACTCACCGAAAATGTAATTTCTTAACAAATGTAATAAACACTTTCCACATTCATCTGTTTTGGAAAAAAACAGAACATGGTTTCAGTGACATTTTCACTTCAAAGTGTCATAAAAGGAAACAACGGAATATCATTTTGCAGTATTGGTGTCACAGGCATGTTTTTTTTCCCCAATAAGCCTGGGTTGATTGACTAGAAAATATTTCTACCTGGCGTGACCTTTACAAATGACTTCCAGTAACAGGAGTAATAAGGAAATTAAAAATCATGATTTTTTTTTTTGTTTGTTTATATATATATGAAGATTTCAGGTGCAAAAGCCTCTAAATCCATCTGACGTATTCCTTTTAAAATTAGCATTTCTTTCTTGCTACTTTGTATAGGTTTTTATGTAAGTACTGGTACTTCTGATTGGGCTGAGGCTGGAATTTAGCGAGTTTGACGTAAAAGTATTTGATGGACGTATACTACGTGTCAGGAGCATTCACTCAGTATCATTATCTCATTTTTTAACGAGATGGCTTTTAGCTGGTTTTGCATCTGAACTATATATATATATATATATATATATATATATATATATCAAAGATTGCGTCAGACTATACCTTTGTCTGTCATTTTGATGGACAGGGTCGTAAAAATACTGTCATAATCTATTCTTACCCGTCATATTAATGAATTAATTATAACTTAACTTTTAATCATGAACCTACAGGACGATATAGGCTTATACATTTATTTTTAGGGAAACAGATTAACAGAGACTGCGTCACTTTTCATGTTTAACACCACACAAACAGGGACAAAGAAGGATCTTTGTGCTTTGTTACTTTTGATATGAAAAAGTATCAGATTTCAAATTCTGTCCATTTCATTAGAAAATTCAACCAATAAATACCGTTTTGCCGCTCTTTAATGTGGCGTGATAAATCGCCATGGCTTAAACTGGGTACTCCTCTGTCGAAATTAAACACATAGCAAAACATTTGTGACGTTTTCGTTTTTGTTCTGCATCAAGTGCTCTGCTGCCACACTGGAGCGCACTCGTCACCAATTGGACAGGAGTGGGAATTACAGCTACAAATTACAATAGTCACCCTCAGTGTGCAGGGATGGCCTTCAGATTTAAAAAAAGAAAAATTCTGTCAATGACGGTTAATGCGACCTCTGATATATATATATATATATATATAAACATTGTAAGTTTCATTACAAAAAACTGAATCTGATTACACTAATATGAGTTGAGATATGAGTAAAACTCATAATATATTTTCTGAAAATTTTACATAACATAGTTCATTTAAAGACAAAAGTAATGGCTTGAGGTTGATATATAAGAACCATGACTAAAGATGACTCTAAAAACCTTTAAAACTCAGTTTGTGAGACATTTGCGAGTCATTTGTTTCTGAAATGGGCTCATGATGCTTTTTGTTTGTTGTGTACACAACAACACATTGGACCTTAATCAAGTTAGACATTAAGTTTAAGTTAAAGTTAGTTAGACGCTAACAAATGCTGAGCTAGAACTTCCATCCTCTGTCCACTGTCAAATGCACTTTGTTACTGCTGCAGTGATGGCTTGGAAAGTGAATGCGAGGCAGCTTCCTATCCCCGTCTCTGCCAACGGCATATATTTCAAGTCTTGTCCGACAGCACTTCCAGGTTGTGAGAGTAGGTGCATGTTTGGTTTAACCAGGCTTGCGTTCAGCCCCTCTGGCATGCAAACAGTTTGGGCCATGCTGACGTGGCCATGATTTACAAGCAGGAGACTGAGGCCTGTCATGTTGTTCTGGGAAACCTGACTGAATATCTCACATCTGCTGAAACTTTGCGCCATGGGTGGATGTTTTTTTTTTTCAGCTGGAGTTTCTGCATGGGTTCCAGCAGGGAATCGCGGGGAACCTGAGACAGCTTGTTGCGCTCCATGGCAGACCCTGGTGGCTAAATTCAGATTGATGGCTCGCTGGGATTGGCTGAGCCGCCGTGAAGCGGGTGAACGGAGGGGGATGGGTGCTTTGGAAGCTCTGCTTAATACAGTTAGCAGATACTCCTGCCTGGCCATGGCTTTGAGTTATATCAACAGCTCTCACCCTCCCTGATGAGAGGACTCTAAATACACACCGACACACACACACAACTCACACGCTCCTGCAACCTCTCATCGTGCCAAGGACCTGTCACTGGAAATGCATTTAACATATGGTAAGTTCGACGTTAAAACAGGGAAGGGAGAAGGATCAAGAAAGGACAAGAAACAAGAAAGGAGTACAACTAGCAAATTGTGGAAAAGTTCCCTCCTGATGGATGGCCCTGGCGCTTTTCCAGAGAGGAAATAGTCACATTCTTCTTAAAGCCGTGCTGTGACTCTACCGGATGGAGTTCTGAAATACAGCCCAACAGAGAGCTGCGCTTATAACTGAAACACATTTACGAGCCCCATCCGTCATACTTTCAAACAGAAGCGTCGGCAGATGGAAGTGCGAGGGTGGGGGTGAGGGGGAATTCTCTCTGCCATGATGAAGTCGTTCCTTGTCTCCTCAGCCTTGACTTAAGGACTCATGCCAGTTCTATAATCCATAGACTACTATTTTTTTTTTTTTTTAAATGCACTGTAGGTAATTATTTCATTGCTTTCTCCTATCCCATTTTAAAATAGCAGAGACAAGTATAAGTAAACCACTGTGGCGATTTCAAAACATTGTTTCTTTGATCATCCTTACCTGCCTGACACAGCAACAGCTCAACCAATGGTGTGGGTTTGGGGCGGGGCAGGGCGGTGCTAGTTGTTTTTCCAACCAATAGCAGAAGAGTATTTCTCTTAACACATTACTTAAAGCCTTATAGTCAGGAGTGCACATAAATGGTATGCATGTCCGCATGCGTGACCAAAATAAGAAATGTGCTGTGTAAATGAGTTCAGACCGCACATCTGCGTACCGACATGATTGACAGCTGTTAATGCACAATTACCATTTTAGACCAACTATCTTGTATAAAACTTTTATTTGAACTGAAAGCATAATTCTAGGCTATTCACAGCCATTTTTGAAACACAATGCAAAAACAGTGACATTTCATTCACTGACGTGCTTCACTGATGCTCTGCAATAGGCAGCTCTAAACCAAGCTTACTAATTTTA
>JAHKKF010536591.1:8545-39006 GCA_019740295.1 Labeo calbasu | reverse complement strand
TAATAAACTTAAAAAAGAAAAAAAAACCTGTTTTTAACATCTGGGTTATAAAACTAAAACAATGAAAAAATTGTTCCTTGAAATAAAATAAACTTTAACTAAAAAATAAAAAATGAACTGTTTCTAACAGCAGGGTTATAAAATTATTCCTTGAAATACACTAAAGTTTAACAATAATAAAAACAACAACATCAACAACAAAATATATAATATTACATAAAAAAACAAATATATATGTATATTTTAATTTCAGCTAGTTGCCAAAACACACAACAAAATACAAAAAATTAACTACAATTAAAATAAAAAAGAAAATATAAAAATAAAACTAATTCAAAACATTGATAAAATAAACTAAAATAACACTAAAATATATATAAAAAACAACCAAAGGGTCTTTTTCTAACAACAGGGTTATAAAACTAAAACAATAAAAAATAATTGTTCCTTGAAATAAAATCAGCATTAATTTACAACTGTTAATTCAACATATCAATAAAAAATCTAAAATAACACTAAAATATAAACAAAAATAAATGAAAGAAATAATAAAAAACCTTAATTTTATTTCAGCTAGTTGCCAAAGCAACTTTTCTCTTTTGAAGTAGTTTAACTTGAAGTATTAAATGAACTAAAACTAAAACAAATAATAATAATAATAGATACTAAACTATATACATTTTTTAAAAATGACAAAAACATAAAACATTGAAATATCAAACTAAAATTAAAATATCATAGAAGTCTTGGAATACAGTTCAACGAGGTATATGGACTTTATCACTGCTGTTTGTAGCTTGACATTTTCCAAGAATAAACAGAAGTCAAACAGGTTTAGACCATCCTAAGGGTGATGAGATGATGAGAGGATGCTCATTTCTGGATGCACAAACACTTTAAACGCGTCAAACCTGCAAACAGCGGGCAGATTTTCATCCAGGCGCCGACTCCTCCCAGACTGGTGAACTGACCCAGAGCCGTCTCCAGCAGGAAGAGAGGAACGCCGCACACCACCAGGAATAACATGTACGGCACAAAGAACACACCTGTCCCAACATACAGAGATGCAAACGGGAGGATTATGGGATGTCATGAACAAAACACACAACCGCGCAGGAGCAAGCTGAGTCGTGCAAGTCAAATCACGTGCATTTCCATAACGCTTTATGCAATACAGATAAAATAACAGGAAAATAAGAGCGTTACTGTTGCACAATTCATCAATTATCAAAGAAATTTCAGTGCAAAGCAGCTCTACAGAAGACAATGGCGTCATTGTTCATTTTGATGAGAATGGACAATAAAGAGTTCAATTTAAATTAAAAGCATTTTGTGGGTCTTGTATTCTACAAAATGTATACTTAAAAAGTATTGTCTTGCATACGCCATACAAAATATAAAGTGTAGATTTTGTGGACACTGTATGATAATCAAGCATGGCATAAATATTCTAAACTAATGACAGAAGGCATGACCAGAGCGCTGATCTTCTCTCACCTCCTCCGTTCTTGTAACACAGATACGGGAATCGCCACACGTTACCCAGACCGATAATCTGTCCAGCGACAGCCAGCAGAAACTCCGCTTTACTGGCCCACTGACCGCGATCCTGCAGCCGGCCGGCCTCCGCCTGACCTCTGACCCTTTGCACCCGTGAACACATGACCCGCAGCAGACGCTCACAGAACCAGTGCAAAGGAACAGCGCATGACGTCAACGTCGTGTGACTGTAGTTTCAGCTCCGCTGGCCACACGGACCACATTTATCATCTGGGCTCCCGTGTGTGTGTGACCTAACACGTTTAGGGAGGGGTGTCCCTAAATAGACACCAATGCGAGCAGCACATTCAGCAGAAGTGGCTATATATAAATGGTGGCTGCGTCAAATGATATTTACAAAAATGATTTAATATACATTAGAAAGAATATTAAATGCAAGTGTCTACTTTAATAAGTTTTGTGAAAATAAAGCAACAAAATATGGGTCATTCCACCAAATTCGTGCCTTTTGTGTCCCTAAGAAAGTAGTCTGATCATAGTCTAATCAAAACATAGATTTAATATCACAACAAATACATGTGCAGCTTAAAAACATTACAATTCTATGTATGCTGTCATCAATATTGCATGAAAAGTCAATCAAATATTATTTTAAATCATTTAAATAGCATTTATGCTAATAAGGGTAAGGTTTTTGGCCTGTCCATCACTATGATTTTTCTTTTTCAGCAGGACTTTTAATTTGCAAAATAAAGTCAAAATGATCTAAAATCATATTTGCATAGAGTCTCATTTTGGTATAAATATGAATTATTTCTAAAAATTTAAATTTTAAAAAATTTAAAAAATTTAAATTTAATTTAATTGGTGTCGCCTGATTTCATATCAGCCCTGTTACCCTCATCAAAAAACCCTAGTAAAATAATGTATAGTCAAGTGACATCCCTTCTAGAAGGTTACATTATATAATACATTAATAATAATAATAATAATAAATTAATTCAAATAAATAATGATAATATTAATTCATTATAATTATTATTAATAAAAAAATAAAAATAATAATAATACATTAATATAATCAACAAGTAAAATCCTTTCAAAGTTAATTTTTTTTATTTATTATTATTATTTATTTTTTTTTTTTTACTTTTTTGTAGGTTTTGACATGTGGGTCACAGGGATGACTTTGATTAGGTCTGACCCTTTTTTTTTTAAGATTGCGTAAAATTCAGTTTTTTTAAAGGTCACCCTCTGTATATGACTGAGCTAATGCCTATATCATTTAGTGTCATATAAGCTCTTATTATAGTATCTAGTAACGCCTGTGTCGGTAACAGGGTTGACAAAAATACCAAAACATGGTAGAAAAAGGTAGAAAAATTGTCATAAAACAATAAATTACATAGCCTAAGATGGCATTCTTGATTTTAAGTTGTATTCACTTCATGGATATTTAACATATGCTGATGAAACGTATTTTATTTTTCAGTTTTTCCAACTGGAAAAGGCACCAATTTTGTGGAATGACCTCATTATTCAAAATCCATTTGCAAGAAAAGTACCTTGAATGTTACCATGTGAACTGCAAGATATCTACTAAGAATTAAGAAAAAGTCTTTTTACTATTATTATTATTATTATTACTATTATTATTATTATTTTTAAATTATTATTATTTTTAATCCCATTTCTATAAACAATCTCTTATGTTGTGCTTTGTGCCATTGCTTTGGCAAAGCAACAGTTAATTATAAATATAAAAGAACAGAAATATATATATATAAAATAGGGACAATATTAACAATAGTTCAAAATAAAAGTATTTAAAAGTATTGTGATGTGGACTGAGACAATAAAAAAAATTTAAAGTTGACTAAATTCCAGGTTCAAGTCAATGTTCAGTTTGTTCACTGAAAAAGTCACTCTTAATTTTGCTTTCATAGTGCACCAGATTTAATCCTTTATATTGCAACAGATAAATTCCATCTAACTTTATATAGGTTTCAGATTTAAAACATTTTAGTAATGATAAACATCTGACTAAAAGTTATTCAGACTACATATTTATTATTATTTATTTATTTATTTATTTTACCTGTCGCCACAAACACTAATGAACAGAAGTAGCGAGAATTAAGGCAAGGCAAAGGCACAAAGCTCATTTTTATAGCACATTTCATACAATTCAAAGGTAATTCAAAGTGCTTTATATAAAAAAGGAATTAAAATAATCATAAAAAATAAAATAATCACAACAATAAAAACAAGGAATTTAAATATTTGATTTAAAATTTTTTTTTTAATAAAATAAATTAAAACAGTTAACAATAAAAATGATATTTTCATAAAATACAGTGCAATCAGTTTGGATAATTAAATAAACACAATGATTGTGTTCCGTTGCAATCAGGCCGATGCGTGACATTATTATATATTAACACATGATATAAAACTTCCGCGTTTCATTTAGGAAGTCATTTACATAATGGCAAAATACAGCTTGTACAGGAAGCCAAAGAAGCCAAAAATGGGACAAAACACGGTCACATGAACTTGTGAAGTCCGATTCACCAACCAAATCCAAAACAGATTAACTGATTCGATTCAATCAAGTAAAATAATGTTATATTGTAATATTGCCTAGCTGTGATCAAATTACATTGTTTACGTTTGAATCTTGTTAAAGTTTTCTTCTAAAATCATCCAACTGAAAAAAGAACTGATTAAAAAATGCCTTGTTCAGTAATCATTCAACAATTCCTTAAAACACTACTCCCTAAATTCCTTGCACCAGCAAAGAAACACAGTGAGTTATAGAGGAAAAACGAAGGATGAATTGTCATTCAAATGATTTCAGGGCTGATTAGCAGCGGCCAAGAGTTGCACAGACTAATTAGACAGGATGTTGACTTAGTAGGAGTGACTGCCTTTCTCTTTCCTTTCATCACGCTGTGATATTGTACCCCAGAGAGAGAGACGCTCGACCCCACGCCGAAACCGTCCCGCCCTCACCTGAACACACGCATGCAGTGACGAATGATGTACGAACAGATTCACGTGGAGTGACGTCGCTGCTCAGCGTTCGTCATCGGCGCAGCTACAGTATGCTGGGAGTTATGAATTATGGCCTATTTAAACCAGCTGTGACAATATTAACTGCCAGAGTGATTGTTTTAACAGACAGGTTATGTAATCACATCGCAACAAATCTGACACAATAGCTCTGTGTTTTTGCACAGCTGCTTCTAATGGCGGCCTGACAAACTCAACCTAATATTTATAAGAAAGAAACTCCACCAAATATCACATCAATTCAGCAAATGTCCATCCTTTCATCACCAGCTGCACTTGGTTGATCAGCCCAAATCACCTTCCACTACTTTGCAATAAAGTGCCGTTTTAAAGCCAAAAATGTGTTGCAAATAAAAATGAATGTGTACAGGATTAACAAAACATTTTTTGATCAAGCTGAAATTGTGATCTGATGATTCATGTCATTAATTAATGGTATACAGATTTTTGTTTATTTTTTTTTAACTAAAACAAAAACAAAAACTAAAATTAAAACCATAAAAAAACAATTTTGTTATTTTAAGTAAAATAAACATTATCTGAAATAAAATAAATATCATTTTTTATTTCAACCAAGTTGCTGAGGCATTTGAATTTAGTTTAAATTAGAATGATGAAAATTCAGCTTTGAATGACACTTTAGAATATATTCACATAGAAAACAGCTACATTGTAATAATATTTCATAATAGTACTGTTTTACTGTATTTTTGATGAAATAAATACAGCATTGGTGATCTGAAGAGACTTACTATACACAGATATACACTGCCGATCAAAAGTTTGGGATCAGTAAGATTTTGAATGGTGCTCATCAGTGCTGCATTTATTTGATTAAAAATACAGAAAAAAGCAGTAATATTGCAAAATGTTATTACAATATAAAATAATGGTGCTTATTTTAATATACTTTAAAATCTAATTTATTCCTGTGATGCAAAGCTGAATTTTCATCAGCTGTTACTCCAGTCTTAAATCATGATCCTTCAGAAATCATTCTAATATACTGATTTATTATCAATGTTGAAAACAGTTGTGCTGATTAATATTTTTTTGAAACTTGTGATACTTTTTTCAGGATTCTTTGATCAATAAAAGGTTAAAAAGAAAAGCATTTATTCAAAATAGAAAGATTTTCTAGCAATATTCACTACTGTTTTTATTCTTTCTTTTTTTGAAAGAAATGAATACTTTTATTCACCAAGGATGTATTAAATTAATAAACAGTGACAGCATAGACTCACATTGTTAAAAAAAGATTTGTATTTTGAATAAATGCTGTTCTTTTTAACTTGTTACTCAACGAATCGTGAAAAAAAAATATTTGTCAGCACAACTGTTTTCAACATTGATCATTCTAATAATAAATCAGCATATCAGAATGATTTCTGAAGGATCATGTGACACTTAAGACTGGAGTAACAGATGATGAAAATTCAGCTGCGCATCACAGGAATAAATTATATTTGAAAGTATATTTAAAAAATATATATTATTTTATATTGTAATAACATTTTTGTATTTTTGATCAAATAAACGCAGCCTTGATGAGCATAAGAGACTTTTTAAAAAAACATTACAAGTCTTACTGATCCCAAACTTTTGAGCGGTAGTGTATATAATGGAGTCAGAAAAACTAGTAATAACGTCAAAGTCATTTGGAGTCAAATCTACTAACTTTCATTCCAGTAAACTTTCCCATAAACCATATAAACGATAAACATGCAGGTCACCCTTTGCCAGTCTATTGGATTTTTACAGATGTAACCAACAAACTTGTCACATTCCCATGGTGCACCCCTGCCAGGCCCTAACAGGCACTAGCACAGACTCAGCAGGTCACATGGTTTAATGAGGAAACGCTAATCACAGCCAGACCACAAAAACTGCTAATCAGGCCGGATGAACCGACTGTATGGAGGTGTAACAGTGAACGGCGCTTAACGGTGAGAAGTGCACTTTATAGACGACTACTGTGATTTACACTTCACTGCATCGAGCTGAAGTCTGCCATTGTTCCAGCTAACATGCAACGTTCTTTTAGAATATAAAAAATAAATGTTCAAATAACATTTTATTTTGGGTGAAAATAAAATTTGTAAAACATTGTAAGAACGTAATTTTCATCAGCTGTTACTCCAGTCTTCAGTGTCACATGATCCTTCAGAAATCATTCTAATATGCTGATCTATTATCAATGTTGAAAACAGCTGCTTAATATTTTTTGGAACCTGTGATACTTTTTTCCAGGATTCTTTGGTCAATAAAAGGTTAAAAACAGCATTTATTTAAAATAGAAAGGTTTACTAACAATATACACTACTGTTCAAAAGTTTGGGCTCAGTACATTTTTATTCTTTCTTTTTTTGAAAGAAATTAATACTTTTACTCAACAAGGATGTTAAATTAATAAAAAGTGATAGCATAGATTTACATTGTTAGAAAAGATTTACATTTTGAATAAATGCTGTTCTTTTTAATGTGTTATGCATCAAAGAATCCTGAAAAAAAGAATCACAGGTTAAAAAAAAAAAAAAATGGCAGCACAGCTATTTCCAACATTGATCATTCTAATAATAAATCAGCATATTAGAATGATTTCTGAAGGATCATGTGACACTTAAGACTGGAGTAACAGCTGATAAAAATTCAGCTTTGCATCCCCGGAATAAATTAGACTTTAAGGAATATTCAAATAAAAAACATTATTTTATATTGTAATAACATTTTGCAATGATACAGTTTTTCCTGTATTTTTGATCAAATAAATGCAGCCTTGATGAGCATAAGAGACTTCTTTCAAAAACATTACAAGTCCCAAAAAAATGAAAGTCCCAAACTTTTGAGCGGCAGTGTTTATTTTTGAGTGTTTTGCTTTTGCACATTTCTATAAAGGCTTGAGATCATAACAACTAGTTAAGAGAATAAACGTGCATCCTCAAAACCTTAAAACCACCCAAACTGTGGGTCGTATGGATCATAAAGGAGTTCACATGGCTTTCAGTGATCTTCTTTTTCTTCTTCTTCAGCAATAACAGCTGGGAGGAGCAATTTCACACAGCTTAAAATTCGTAATGCTTTTTATGGGTGTAAACAATACTCAAAATGACTGAGAAACTTCAGATTTATATTGATAATAGAGCAAAATATTTGACTTCTGAAGGATGAGCAATGCTTTCTGTTTCAGCCAACACAAAGAATCGCTTTAGATCCCACGGTTCATTCATTCATGTCAAGAAAAGACCTTTATTGTCATATAAAAGAACGATTATTGTGCTGCTGAACAGTAATGACATAATGATACTGGTTATGATGAACAGAAATATGGTTATGATTTCACATCCTAAAATCCTTTTTAGCCCCAGCTTAAGTCTCTTTCTCATTAATCATTATGAAAGGTTTTAACATTTTGCTACCATGCCCATTAAGTGTCTGAAAGTACTTTTAAGATTCAAAACATCCATTTGTAACAAAAAAAGTTTTAAAAATATTGTTACGGGAACATTCCATTTTAACATTTTGGAAACATTATGAGAATGTTACTTTTGAATGTTCTCTGAATGTTCTGAAACAAGTTGTAACATTTGTTGTTATGTAACATTATCTAAGCCATTAAAAAATTTTAATGAATGAAATATAAATAATGTATACAGGCAGAAAATCCCAGTTAACATATGTACAGAAGAACATTTTCCTAACATTTTGTAATAAAAAACATTATTTATGAATGTACTCTGAAGGTTCAGAATGTCCAGTTTGTAAAACGTTTTAGGAATGCTTTTTTTTGGTCATTATCCGAATGTTACGGAAACATTCCATTTATTCATTTTCCAAACATGATGACAACAGCACTTTTTCTGAACTTTTTGAAGGAAGTAGTAACATTTAACCCGTGTCCACAAAAAAGTTCCATGCATAAATAATGCTTTTGTGCATTTTGAGAACATTTTTAATGACTGGATAACTTTGAACATTCTATTAATGTTACGGGAAGAACATTACAGGAACTTGTTCCCTGTTAGCTGGGAGACAACCAATCTAAACAGCGCTGCCCTCATTAAATATTCATGAGCTTTGTACAGTCACAACTTAAGCCTCAGAGAGAGAGAGAGAGCAAGAGTGGAAAATAGTTGTTAAGAACGAAATGATGTCTGGGACACTAAGTCATAAATAACGTTACAAGTGAACCTCAGGGGGAAAAATAACAATAAATAAAAATATGAGTCACAGAAAAAGGAAGAAGAAAAAGCCCCCGGTCGGCCGTACGCTGAATACATTAGTGTGCCAAAGCCAAGAAGCTGTATCAGCAGTCTGGAGAGAAACCAAAGCCATCGTCGTCACAAGCAGCCGTGGCACCTCTGGCTCTGGAAACGCAGCCGCAGATGAAACACATGTGCTGGACTCAAGATTACATCACTCTATGGTAAACCGGCACACGACATAAACGTAAACCTCAGATATAACTCAACATATGAGTTCCATTACAGCGTAAAAACACAGTCAGGGGACAAATTCAATGTGAAAGTTTGTTTAACATCTATATGGTCGTAATTAGAGCGGTGCTGTATATGTGATGGAAGAATCGTGTCAGCTTGTGGAAAGGGAAAATAATTCAATGATATCACGAGACAGACCATTAACATGATATAAAATGACTCATAATGTGATAGATGTCCAATACACTGAATGAAGCTGAAGTTGATGTTCCAGCTATCAGGAAACATTCTCAGAATGTTCTTTCAAAGTTATGAACAGTCATTTTTACAGTTACGTTATAGAACAATTGCACAAAGTTGTTTGATCTTTAATCACATTCTTAAAATGTTAGCACAAAAACATCATTTATACATTGCTCATGGAACCTTTGTTCTGAAACACGTGTCTAACGTTTCTTTAAATGTATCTACTTGTTTCAGAACGTTCAGAGAACATCAAAAGTAACAGTCCAGAAAAACGTTATTGTTACATTGTTCATGGAATGTTTGTGTTTTAGAACTTTTTTAAATGTTACTTGTTTCAGAACATTCAAAAGTAACATTCTCACATGTGCAAAATGATACAAGAAATGAAATGGAATGTTTCCTTAACGTTCCTATAACCATGAAAAAACATTCTTAAAACATTTATGAAGCTTTGAATGCTTTTGAACATTCAGAGAACATTTGGAAACAACGTAAGGAAACATTAGGAGAAAATTCTTAGAACATGTTTTTGTTAGCTGGGTTCTTCAGTTGCTCTTCATGGAGCTTCACTTGAAAAAAAAAAAAAAAAAACATAAGAAAACCATTACAGCAAAAGAGAAACGTTTGCAATTTGTCACTCTGTTTGACTGAACTGCACATTAGTAACACTAATACACCGCATTATTGGCTAACCTGGATAGTTCTAGCTTTGGCTTCCTGTGTGTTACTAACAGTATTTATTTTACAAATCTACAGTCTGTGAAAGATTTGGAAAACCCCTAATTTTTGTGGCCACTGCTGGAAAAATATCATCATGCAACTGTTTCCCTCAAATGAGGAGAAAAAACAAGTAGTCAACATGAAACAGCATCCGCAGAGCATGATGTGATGCGTCTGAGTGAAACAGAAAAGGCAGTTTAGTGCAGGACTCATTGCGGATTGATTTGATAAAGTTCTTATATTGAGATAAAAAGATGAAAGTTAGTTAGTTGTGTGTTTTTGTCATTTTTTTAATTTTTAAAAAATATTTGTAGAAAATTGTATTTCAGTTTTACCTTATTTTACTACAACAAATTGAAATGAAATGAGAAATTCCTAATATAAAATAAATTACAATAATTTTTTTTTAAACTCTAACAACCCTGAATTAAAGCTGTACTAATAATAAAGATTTTAGTATCAATAAGATACTATTATAGTTTTAATTAATATTTAAAAAGTGTTTTTTATTGTGCATTCCAATTAATCTCAATCAAACGGCAAAAAAAGAACTAAAAAACAGCTACAGCTAACTAACACAATAAAGCACAATAAAAACATGATAATGTAAAAAACATAACGAAGTTGTCTGTTTTTGCAAATAAACTTCTTTTTAAATTACTTTTACATTTTTTTTTTCAGTTTAATTAAATATAGTTTTTTATATTTTATTTTATTTCAGTTAATGTATATTTTATTTGAAGTAACATTTGTTTATGGCTTTAGTTTTAGTTAACTATAATAACCAAGAACATGATTTAGGAGAGTAATTCAGCTTCATTTGACTTAACATTGACTTTTCCATGTCAGAACAGGTCTGTATTGTATCTGCAGACAAACTGAAACACAAGCATCCACACAGGAAACATAAATCCAGCAGAAATTCAAACTTCCCTTTCATACTACAACATGCTGTACATCAGAGAGACAGAAACGCTGAGTCGCCTGTTTTCCGCTGTTTTCTTCTGCATGTTCTGTTCTGCTGAAGGAAGCGTTTAAGACGGACAAACTGAGCAACAGCTGTGAATCAGTGCTTATTTTTACATTTACATTAATGCATTCGACTGACGCATACATACAATTCAACTTACACTGCATCCAAGGTTCATGCATTCCCTGGCAATTCATGGAAGATTTCAGTCAAAGTAATGATTAAAAAAATGGTGATACAGTATTATATTGCTGTTTTATAATCAGTGTTGTTTAGAATACTTACTAATTTTAGTCTGTTACTTATATGATATAATATAATATAATGTAATATAATAAATATAATGTATACCATATAATCAGTTACTGTTTATTTTTACTGTGGTATGTTGTTTTTACAGAGTAAAATCTGCTTGAAATTTACAGCACATCATAAATTAGTATCAGCTATCAAAACCTCATGAAACACACCCTGAGATTTGATTTATTCATGTCATAAACTGTGTTCGACGTGTTTGCTGGTGTTTCTCAACACTGAACTGTGCTCTGTTTTTACCTTCTGATCCTGTTTTTGTAAAAGCCTCGTGCTAAAGATAAAACAGACTAACCTGTAAAGCTTTCTGTCATCAGTTGCCTTAAAAAGACCAGCTTTTGTATTCATGACGTATATATGCCTTATATATATATATATATATATATATAATATAAAATATTGTAGATTTTTGAATTTACATTTACATTTAACTTAAATGTTGGCTACTATAAGACTGGAAATATATTTTCTTGCACCTAAAATATATTTTGAAATACATTTTGGTATATGAAATTTGAAACTAAATAATTTTCACTTTCAAAAAAAAAAAAAAAAAAAAAAATTTAAATTGTAAATATATTTACAAATATTTGGCAAAATATATTTTAGCCAGAATTTTTTTTTTTTTTTTTGGCAGTACAGACCATTTAATAGATTTCAGAGCTCTTATATGAAAAACTGTCAAATTACTTTCTGTATAGATAGTATTTGGACNGCCAGAATTTTTTTTTTTTTTTTGGCAGTACAGACCATTTAATAGATTTCAGAGCTCTTATATGAAAAACTGTCAAATTACTTTCTGTATAGATAGTATTTGGACAAAGACAATAAAGTACTACAAACACTGACCGTCTTTCACAGAAGAGCTCGTGTTATGAAATGCATTTTGGAAAGTTCATACTCGACAAAAATGACAAATGCAAACCCTCACAGTACTAGTGATGCGTGACATTTTGACCTCATTTGCAGTTTCGAGTTCCAGTCATTTACCTCGTGAGACAGTGAGATTTTCTATAATTATCTTCATAAACATCAGCCGTTTGTGTGTCTCCTCCATCCTACTTTAACTTTCCACTTCCAAAACCAAAGTTCACCACATGTGAATGAAGTGACATCAAGACTCATAAATCACGGAATGAAAGGCTTTTATTTCTTTTTGGCAAGTAGTAAATATTATATTTTACATTCACAGTCTTAGACCGCATAACTACGGTGGCTCCACAAGAGCTTATTGCGATAAATTCAGCATGTATCCGTGTTTTCAGAGGTCATCAGCAGTTCTCTCTTTACTTTACGGTGGTTTTCGGGCTTGTGTTTTCCTGGGTCTGTTCTCAATGCACCAGGAACGCAATGACTACAAGTGCTACATTTGGAATTCATTTTTGCCCTCCACCCATATATTACATAAGGGCCGTTAACTGGAAAAAGTTCACTGGACATACACTGGAGTTCACGTCTGAGAGCATTTGCTGAGAAACACTTCTGCACTATTTTTCTGCGACTAATGCGAGTAAATGATCATGTGACTCTCAGATGTTGTTCTTCCAGTGAAGCTGTAGGTTCAAATCATGCTGAATCAGGTTCGGTTCATGTCAGGGTTATTATACTTAACTAAAACTAAAACTAAAACCAAAACCATAACAAAAAAACATTCTTGAAAAAACCAAAACATTTCTTTACTTGAAACCCCCCCCAAAAACATAAACTGAAATACATTTTGCCCACTTTTCATTTCTGTTTAGCGCAAGTTAAATATGAAAATTTGAATATGAAAAAATATGAAAACGAAATAAATTCTAAATTCAAACTGTTTAGTTAGTATATATTTTCTTTAGTTAGTTGTTTAGTTAAAAAAACTATAAAAAATAAAAAACACAAAAATAACATAAATCATCTTTTTATCTAAATATAATGAAAACATAAATGTGAATTAAAATATAAAAAATATAAAAATAATAATAAAAAAATGTAATGACAATATAAAAATATATATGAAAAAATCTAATTCAAAATATTAAAAAAAGTATATAATTTGACAAGTTTCTACAAAATGTTTAGCTCTATTTAATTTTTTTGCTTGTCTGTATTTTTTCCTATGGAAGCTTGTTTCTGCCAAGGGATAAAAAAAATTGGTAATTGCAATTTTTTTTTATCTCTCAATTCTTAATTTTTTGTATATTTCAGAATTCTGGCTTTTTTATTCACAGTTCTGAAGAAGGAATTCATATTTCTGAGATGTAAAGTCAGAATTCTAAGATATAAACTCAAACTTCTGAGAAGAAGCATAAATAAATAAATAAATAAAATTGCTGAAAGATGAAAACTCTGAATTATAAGAGGTCAAAGGTTAAAAGGTCAGAATTCTGACTTTACACCTGAAATTCTTTTATTCTGACTTTTTTCCCCCTCAAAATTGCAAGAAAAAAAGTTAGAACAGTGAGATTAAAAGTTGCAATAAAAGAAATTAAAGAATAAAATAATATAAGAATCAAAAGATAAACTCCAATTCCAATAATTTGGCAATTACCTTTTTATTTTTTGAAATCCTATGGCAGAAATGAGCTTCCATAGTTTCTTGTTTTTCACAATCCTAACAAAACAACAAAAAACAATTTCAGTCCTCCACTTGTTATGAAATAAGTCCTGGCACAAACTCATTTGAGATCTGCATTAAACTAAAGGCCATGAATGAAATTCTCAAGCGTTTGCTTGATTTGTGTATTTGTGTTGCTGCTGCAGATGTTCCACGCTCAGTCCTAAGTCCAAAATACGCAATGAACTTTAAGGTGAACTTGACATCATCATGAGGGCCTGTACATCTGCACACTTCTGAGTGTTTACGAGCGGCGGTTCATGTGACCCGCGGGCCTGCGCTGCCCCGGAATGGCCAGATGGTTTGTTCTCCATTCAAACTGTATTTTGACTTCAGTAACCCTCAGCGTATCCCAACAGCCATTACATCAGCCGCACAGAACGCTCACACCTCGCCAGATGATGCATCACTGCCGGCGGTGGGGTCCAGCGCACAAACACACATCTCAAACACTACAAACACTTTATGAGGCGTTTGGGGAGATTTTAACACCATACATGAAACCGTTCAACCATGTGATGCATGTTTTTTCTGGCATCGAGGCACACAATTACAAACGCATTTACGGTATAATGTAATTAAAGAAGTGTCAATAGACATTATACTGATCCCTACAACTGCCTTCAAGTGCTTGAGCTATAAAAAAACGTGCCAAATGATAGTTTAAAACTTCATACCTCAAGATGAAGTGTATTATTTTTTCACCACTAAACACTGCTAAAATGAATAGCGAGAATTGCAATAAAAATCGAACTGTGCGCTGTAGGCGATGCTTATTCATCACTCAGATAAAAGCCATTAAATCTCATAAAAGGGTAATTTGTGCCAGCAACAGCATATGAATTATTTTAAGATCATATACTGGGTCAGCTCTGTTACTTTTAGTAAACCCTTACCCTAAACCTAACCTTCACCAACTATTGGTAAGCTTTACAGCAAATTGCATTGAGTTTATTTGATGAATCTTTAAGTAAAGTCGGCATTAAAATGGAAGTTGTGATAGTCTTTTCTTCCGTATTGTGATGTATATCTGAGTCAAATCTCTTTTGAAATGTAGGGTGGGATTTCACCATTCGCTGGGAGTTTGACTGACAGATTTGATTGACCAATTAGAATGCCAAATTCATTTTTCCCAAACTCAAACAGAATTAAATGAACATCAGTGGACCAGTGTTGGGGGTAACGCATTACAAGTAACGCGAGTAATATTATTACTTTTCCAAGTAACTAATAAAGTAACGCATTACTTTTTAATTGACAAGAAAATATCTGAGTTACATTTTTCAAATAAGTAACGCCAGTTATTTCCCCCCCATTTATTGATTAAAAGTTCTCCTGTCCCCATGTTGAGAGAAATCTGGGGTAAGATGTTAATGTGAACATGCTTTAATTCATCTCACTCACAAAAAACAGATTGAGTATTCCTCAAAATGAATAAAAACAGTGAAATTCAACTCAGAATATGACGCAAACCTGCAATAATGAAATATGTTAAATAATACAGATATCCTTTATGCATTTAATCCCATTTTATTAACCAATGTCTTTGCTGCCGACCTTCGATGATCCAATTCAACCATACTAATAAGCAAAAATTACTCAAGACAATCTAACATTTGTTTTAATTTTTTTATTGCTGAAGAATTGACATTTTTTCTTCTGCGGTCTACTGTACAGACGTGAGTTAACTTTTCTCAAAGACTGAGGCTTTTGGTGTGGAAAGGCTTTTACATTTGCCAAAAATAGAACTTTTTTTATGTTAAAAGCAAACAAGCAAGCCCTGATTGAAGCCCAGATTTAAAAAGTAACACAAAAGTAAAGTAACATGTTACATTCCATAAAAGTAACTAGGTAACGTAATTAGTTACTCAATATTGTAATGCATTACTTTTAAAAGTAACTTTCCCCAACACTGCATTGGACTATAGTGTATTGTCGTCTTTCTGTGGTTTAGAGAACATAACTCTAATGTTCATTCATGTTTATTTCATGCTATAACTAGTGGTAAAGCGGATGAGATGATGAACTGAGGCGATTGCTTTCTCATGCCACACATCATCACTTAGTGTTGGCATTGCAGAGCAAAGAGGACACTGAGGAAGCAGGAATGAAACAAATTTTGGCATTTTTTAAAGAAATTCAAACAATAAATATCATTTTCAGAGCTCTTTAATTGTGACAGATTGCTGTAGCGCCTCAGCTGAAATGGTTCAACCGTAAATCGATCTCTTCCTACTAGTTATACCATGAAATAAACATAAATGAACATCAGATGTTGTCTCAGCTGCCGAAAGACGTCAATACAGCATTTTCAAGTTCGACTCATTTTAATCAAACTTTCCTGTCTGGTTTGTTTGTCGAGCAAAATGGTGGATTCAGTATTAAGTATGTCAACATTGTGTAAAAATGTCAATTTTTTACATGCATGAATGCAAATCCTTCAATCATTAACCATTTGGAGTTTCTCAACTAATTTCCACAATATTTGGAAACGCTCACTGTATCAGAAAATACAAAAGTGAGGAAACACCACATTTTGAGAACATTTTCATTAAGTTACAAAATGTAACTACTTAATGTAAAATGTCCATTTACAAAAATGTTTATGCTAATGTTAAGTGAATGTTCCATTGTATCATTTTGCAAACATTATGGGAATGTTACTTTTGAATGTTCTGAATGTTATGAAACAAGAAGTAACATTTAAAGATCTTTAAACAAAAGTCTAACTAAAACATTTCAGAGAAAAAACACATTTCATGAATGATGTATAAATAATGTCAAATAAGATAACTTTGAATGTTACTGGAAGAATGTTTCTTTATAACTTTCAGAGAACAGTTGACAATATTATGTTTGTTTGTTTGTTAATCTTCAATTAACTGTTGATTTATTTTCTCCATTTGATGACTGTTATTCAATTATGCTGTAATTTTATCTGTTATCTTTCTAGTTTAGTTGAAATGATAGAATAAGATCACAAAAACTTCAATTTAAGACACAGATCAGAGGTCAGAGTATTGCAGTGTAAGTCTGAGTCTCATAATTTGTAAATGTATTGATATGACAGAACTCTAAGGGTGTGGGTGAATTTCATCTCTAACTGTCAATTTAAATCTGACGGTTGTGTCACTAGTAAAGTGTAAGTGTGATCTAATCTGTCAAACAATTCAAAGGGAGAGTCACACTGAATACAACTGCCAAAGACTGGAAATCTACACTGTCACACATATAAACATCATTCTCAACTAGGAGTTCAACTTCAGTTTGTCTCAAAGACAGCTGTGTGCAAAAAACAGCTCCTTAAATGATGAGTCTTAACGCTGCCATGCATCAAAAACTTTATCACACACGCACACATCTCTCTTGCGCTGTTTCTCAATGCCGTCGTGCGGCGCGATTTCGTCCCCAGCTGTAATCATCATTATGACACTTGTTTTGAAGTGTTCAGTCATCAAATGACAGGTTCTCGCCAGCTGAGGTGCAACGTTAGCATTAAAGCAAAGCTAAACACGCAAAGACTGCTCTCTGCTGAGTCCTGTCTTTCTTTGTTGTCGCTTTCGGCTGTTTTGGATCAGCAGCATTTGCTTGGCGAGATGATATTTTGCATCGACATTTACAAGTTGAGGTAATTTTGAGGTAATCACGTCCCATTGCCAAGATATCATCACATCTTGACTTTTAATATTGTTTTCTTTGTGCCGAGCCAAATATAGAATGTTGAGGTAATATTCGTGTCAAATGAATTATTTTTGCTGCATAAACGGTGTCCCTTAACAACAATACAAAACACTATTATTGTGGTTTGTTTTAAAGAAATGCAAAGGCAACATAGCTTGTAGATCAATATTGATGCACTTACTGAAACACTGCACCAATATCTCCTTCTGCATAACTGCAAAGAAATTCGCTAAAAACCACTGATATCATCTTAGCAACTCCATAGCAACACCCCAGTAATTGCATAGTATTGCATTGCAAAAAAAAAAACAGTTTTCAGTAGCCTAGGAACTTGCTAAAAACCTTCATATCACTTTAGCAATCTAACAACGCCCTTGTAACACCCCATAATACTCTAGCAACTGCATGGAAATGTGTTAAAATCTACTGACATCATCTTAGCAACCATATACCAACACCCTGGCAACCACATACCAAAACAGTTACAAATGACATCTTACATTAGAACATGGGATAGAAATGCACCAGAAACACCCCATAATACTCTAATAATACTCTAGCAACTGCATAGCAATGTGGTAAAAATACTCACACTGCCTTAGCAACTGGATAGCACCACCTAGCAACCACATACAGTGTCTTAGCAACTGCATAGAAACACCCTGGTAACCGCATACTGTAGTATTGTGCTTAAAAAAAGCTGTCATACCACCTCAGCAATTTAGTAGTGCCCTGGAAACACCCCATAATACTCTAGCAACTGCACAGAAATGTGTTAAAATCTACAGACAATATCTTAGCAAACACATAGTAACACCCCGGCAACCACATAACAATGTACTTAAAAAAAAACAAACAACAACAAAAAAAAACAAACAATTCACATCACCTTAGAAACTGGGTAGAATCACTTTGGCAACCACTCCCAACAGCCTAGTTACTTGGCGACAGCCTGGGAACACCCCATAATACTCCTGTTAAAATCTACAGACAACATCGTAGCAACCGTATAGCAACACCCTGGTAACCACATAGCAAAACAGTTGAAAATGACAATTCATAGTACCTTAGAAACTGGACAGCAATGTGTAAAAATACTCTGCCTTAGAAACTGGATAGACCCATGTAGCAACCACAAACAGTGTCTTAGAAACTCCATAGCAACACCCTGGTAACCGCATAGTAAACAGCTCTCAGTAGCCTAGGAACTTGCTGAAAACCTTCATATCACTTTAGCAATTTAACAACGCAATTTAACAACGCCCTGGAAACACCCCATAATATTATAGCAACTGCATGTACTGACATCATCTTACAGCAACACCCTGGCAACCACATAACAAAATAGTTAAACAGTACAACTTATAATACCTTAAAAACTGGGTAGAAATGCCCCAGAAACATCACAAAATACTCAGACCGCCTTAGCATCTGGATAGCACCACCTAGCAACCACATACAGTGTCTTAACACCTGCATAGAAACACCCTGGTAATCACATACTGTAGCATTGCGCTTAAAAAAAAAAACCCTTGTACTACCTCAGCAATTTAGCAGTGCCCTGGAAACCCCATAATACTGAAACAACTGTATAGAAATGTGTACTTGAAAAAAATAAAAAAACAAAAAACAATTCACATCACCAATTCACAACCACTCTTAACAGCCTCGTAACTCAGAAACACCCTTGGGTTGCCTTAGCAACTGGACAGAAATGCCATAGCAACCACCCAGCAACACCCTGGGAATGTGTGTTGCTCTATGAAATCAGCATCATTCCAAAATACACTGACAACCGCATAGCTACGTATCAGGCATGCTCAGGTACTGAGGTCAAAGGTCAGGTATGTTGTCATGCTCAGGATGAGCGCCGGAGCCAAACGCGGCATCTGTCATGCAGATGAGGAGCTCAGCGAGTGTTTCGTCTGAAATAAAGCCCTTCTTTGGCATGTGGAGACAAGCGACTCCCATCTGTGCCAGATTCAGTCAGTCTCTCAGTCAGGGTCTCCATCTATCAGAGCGTCTGACCTCTACTCTGGAAACCGACAGGCATGAACTCGAGCGGCAGTCAAAAGAGCGGGAATGATGAGAAGACGAGCGAACCATCGGCGGCTCTCAATGAGGCCATTGTGTGTGAAATATGCCGTTTCCATGGACTGATACGGGTGATTCATACACACAAGATGTAAGGGGAGGGTAAATATCTGCAGGGCAAGTACTTTCTGTTTGCTTTGGGAGTGAAATAATGATGAAGTTATGAGGAGATTCCAAATTTATCATTCTGAGCCCATCATCAAACACTTTATGCATGTTTTTTATATTTTACTGAAGCATTTTAGACCAATCAAAACATTTAGACTAAAATAGACCTTATTTTTATTTGACAGATTATTGAGTTATTAGTGTATCTGGATATTGCATTGTGCACAATAACTCATCCTATTGTTACTTTTATGTAGCTCTTGTCATTTTACTGTGGAAGGTTGTTGCTGACTAAAAATAAAAAATATAATTGCAGTTGCACTTTTCATCTCACAATTCTGACTTTTTTCTCACAACTGCAAGATATAAACTCGTAATTTATATAAAATTGCAATTACAAACTCAGAATTGTACGATGAAAAGTTGCAATTACATTTTTTAAATTCAGTGGAAAAAAATCCTCAGAATTGGACTTTGTAACTCGCAATTGCAAGTTTATATTTCACAAATGCACTGTAAAAACAATTTGTTGAGTCAACCTAAAATAATTTGTTACCCTTAATTGTTACGCTTAATTGAAATTTTCAGTTCAGTCAACTCAAAAAAGTTTAGTCAACTTGAAATGTTAAGTTGTATTAAGTGACAATTTAGAGATTTGAGTTGACTCAACTTAAAATTTTAAGGTAGCTGGGTAACAAACGCAGCTTTTAAGTTTAAGAAACTAATTTTAGTTTAGTCAAATCCAATATCTAAATTGTCTTATTGGAATTGACTGAACTTAACATTTCTTGCGATTGCAAATTTCTATCCTGCAATTCTAACTTTATAGCTCACAATTGCAAGTTTATATCATGCAATTCTGAGAAAAAAAATCATGCTAAGTATACTACAAATACATTTACATATGAAGCACTTAATAAAATACACTACAGTGTATATTTAGTATTCTAAACTGGTATACTTAAAGTCTGCAAAATTCTGATTTTGTACTTAATGCACTTTAATTGTGTGGAAGTAATGCTGAAGTCCAACTAAAAAAATACTTAAGTATATTTGATGATGGCAAAGTGGAGTTATTGCAAGTACACTTTATTTTGCATTTAAAGACTGATATTATTTAAAGATTATACAATCGTCATCAGTAGTGACATTAAAATATATTTTAGGCTTAATATTAAGAAGTGTGCATTGTGCACAAGTAGTACTCCAAATAAAGTTTACAGTTTTTATATCAGTAAGTCTCGAGCGATATTTCAGTATATATGTCAATAACTTGAACTATAATTAGTATAAAATAAATGCATTTAAAATCTAGTAATTTTTCACTAGAGAACTCTGACATGCAAACTTGCAATTGCAAGAAAAAAGTCAAAATTGTGAGATAAAATTTGCAATTACCTTTTTAAAAATTGTTATTTAGTGTCAAAAACTATTTTTGCAGACCTTTTCTAGGACAATGCAGCTTTTTCCCAGTGCGCTGATGATGCAACACACATATTCTCCATGATTCAGCACCACAAGAATGTTCTTTGCTTCACTTTACCTGACAGTAAAGCTTCAGTCTGTTGGGCAAGTTTCTCATCCACTGCTTCAGTATACAGACACATCAGCGCTTCCTAACCTCCTAATGACTCAAACACAAACAAACAAACCTTAATGTGTGAGATAATGGGACTTTCTGCACTAGATGTCACATATCCACACCCATGAGAGCCACATGCGTGTCGTCACTGGGTGGGAAGTGTGCTAGTGGGACACACAAATGAAACATGCAACAATTGCACTCTGGCATGCAAAATGTTGACATGCAATCTCTGCCTCAGACGTGCAATGCAACAAAGCGCAATGAAGTAAAAAAATGAGTGTTGCTTGGCTGTGCAAAATCAAGGTTGCAGTCGCTATAGGGTGTTTGCACAATTACTACTACTTAGCAGTCATAGTCAAGATATATGGATATATAATCAAAATCCTTTGGGCACATTGTGCAGCACTACAAACAAGCACAGCAAACCCTTTTTTTCCCCTTTCAGTTTTTATCGTAAACATTACTATTAGAGTTTTTTACTCAGATAATGTTCTGGTTGTTGTCTCCCTGTCTCAAATGAAAAGAGTCCACCCTCAAGTCTGTCTGAGAGCAGCATCCTAAACTATGATTTAATTCCTTGTCATTCGTGTAATGTTTGGGCACTTAAGCTCTACAGAATTCCTCTAATAACAGTATTTGCTTTTGCTCTCAGACATGCCAAATGCACATGAACACAAAACGAATGTCTCATCCAGACAGTTTCCCATGCTTGAGTTATTCGTCCGGACTCCTGAAAGCCTCCGCAGGCAGCCGGGCTGAAGCGGGAGGTAGAGACGCGGCTGGAGGGGGCGAAGGCCAATTAGTCTTATATCTGCTTCACTTCAACAGTTTTTCCAGGAAAGCCCCGTGGCCTACAGAAAGAGCCTCCTGCGTTCGCTCCGTCCCATCTGAAACAATTACACACGGGGGTCTTTCAGCAGGGTCAGTCGAGGCTATAACTCATGAACTGGAACGCTACTCCACATCTCAGCCACTAAACTACCACATAAAGAGCACGATGGAGCTGGTGCTAAAATCTATGAGCTTACAGTAAGATGTGTGTTGCTTCAAAGAGGATTAATTTAAACTTTTCTCAGAAAGATATCCAAAGCAATTAATTAAGTCGCTGCCGCAAACATTTTGTTAGTGCATTTTTTTCTCATTCATTTTCTTCCCCACAGGAATTTTACATTTTGTTTATATGCCATAAACCAAACCAACCAGCTGCATGTGATTCACAACACAACAAAATTTGATTTTAAACCAAGAATTGTTGAAAAATCAGACAATAGACTGTTAACAGCTTTAATGGGGGAAGAACTACAATTCCGCAAATTAAAAACAATGGAGAAATAGAAAACTGTTAAATTAAAAATGCTGACTGTGTATATAGAAACAACATATTTTATGTTTAATGTAAAATATGCATATATAGACCATTATTTTAGTAGTTTGAGAATGTAAGCAGTGTGCTTCATCCGTGGACTGAGCTCTTTTGGGTGACTTGTTTGTTTCAGTTCCCTGATTGGTGGATTTTTCTCTGCAGAATTGTGGGTAATGTAGTTACCCATGCATTTTGACCCATCTCTAGTAACCACCCCTAATAAAACTGTTAAATTCCCTAGTAAAACAAAATAGAAACAATGTATTTTATGTTTAATGTAAAATATGCATATACAGACATATAAATTTAAGTAGTTTGAGAATGTAAGAAGTGTGCTTCATCAGTGGGCGGAGTTCTTTTGGAAGACTTGTTTGTTTCAGTTCCCTGATTGGTGGATATTTCTCTCCAAAATTGTGGGTAATGAAGATAAACATTTTTTAAAAAAAACTAATGGCTTTCACCAAACAGTATTATGTTGATTTACAACCTCATAGTTCACAAAAGGCCAGTTTTTAACCTTTTTAAGTTAATGAATAGGATTTTTACTTCCAGGAATGACGGTTGCACTCTACTAGTTACCCATGCATTTTGACCCATCCCTAGTAACCACCCCTAGTAAATATAAGGAGTGCGCTTCATCGGTGGGCGGAGCCCTTTTGATTGACTTGTTTGTTTCAGTTCCCTGATTGGTGGATATTTCTCTGCAGAATTGTGGGTAATGTAGTTTTTCACCACGAATTCCACTGTTAAAGATAAATATATACAAAGCAACAGATGGCTTTAACCAAACAGTATACTGTCGATTTACAACCTCATAGTTCACAAAAATGTTGAAAAAAGTTGGAAAAAATGGGATTTTTACTTCCAGGAATGACGGTGGCACTCTACTAGTTACCCATGCATGAAAGTGTCTTGAATTAGGGCTGTGACTTTTAACTTGTTTTAAACTGGTGTACAAAAGTGTTTGCCATTTTTTTGGTTCTATTCTAGTGGATTTTCCCAGTGTGTTAATGCTTCAGTCCATTCGAACACCTGCTGGGGCCATTAAAGGGGCCAAACCTCAGTGAGAAACAACACATGACTGGAAAACTACACCTGACCCATTCCTCTGGGTGTTCAAAATCAGGGTAAGCGATAAAATCCAGAAAGAACATGTTACTGAGAATCACTGACAGAAACTCCAAAGCAAAGACAGCAGAAGCGAGCAAAAGCCAAGACTACATGCCGTCCTCTATGCTGAAAACAAACAAGAGAACAAACCCAAAAGCCCAGTGCTAATGGAATATGCCTGTGGCGCTCTCCAGCATCAGAGCCAAACTATGTCAGAAGTAATTACAGTTTGAGGGGCAATAACAAGTCATTTGTGGAGTAATTGTATCCACACCCTTTCCTTCAACAGGCGGTGCATTCCACTATCAGCAGCTTTCCATAGCATCAAATTCAGCCCGTCTGAAGCACGGCTAGCATAGATACCTACAGAGCAAACAAAACAAACAAAACATACAAAACATGAGCCCTGTGGGACCATGTAAACGCAAGCATAAATAAAACCTACAGAATGGCTTTCTTCCAAAACCTAGTGAGATTTCTCCAATGTCAGCATCCTAACCAAGATGGAACCTCAAAAGGGTTTGGATTTATTCTAAAATGCATAAATATTTATGTAAATAATAGATTTTTGCAGGACAACCCATAAGTGCGCATCACCCTAGCTCCCTCAATAAAAACCTATCTAGGATTTTTCCACTGGCTTTTGGATTGTTGCAGAAAATAAGCTCTGTGGCCAACAAAAGTTTATGATTCTTGCATGTTTTGTTCATCGTGATAATCTTCACAAATGAACACAACATTGAAGCCTAAATACGACAGTCAGAAGTCAAAAGCGAAATATTGATTATAAATGAACTACATGACAATCTTCAACATCACCAGTGTTGGAAAAAGTTACTTTTAAAAGGAATGCGTTTCAATATTGCATTACTCCATAAAAAGTAACTAATTGAGTTACTTTTTAAAGTAATGCATTACACTACTTTTGTGTTACTATTTGTCACTTCTTTGTCAACCATAAACCTGTTCAAAAACTCATCGTCTTAAAGACAAAGTGACACAAAATGGTAAACACAGTTTGTTTCCGGGTAGCAAATTGCTAAAATAACAACAAAAAGGTAGAACTGTTACAACAAAAGCAAATCTGCTTTCATAAAACAATTAAACAATTCAGCTGAATTATTATTAAACTTAAGCATATCTGCAAATCAGCCAATTCTCAAATTCAAAACTTATATTTGTGCAATGCATTCTGGGACTAGAATTTTGCCTAAATGCGGTATCATGAGCAACCTTCAAGTCAGGAGCGCCTATGATGACTTAACATGAGCTTCTGAAACCGAGCAAATGACTCCCTAACATTCACACACTGTCATTAAGCGTCTGGTTGCCGTGACCTGTTTACTAACCGCTTTCATATAAATGTCAAGAGTTGCATTTGACGCAGCAATGGTTTTGCTCATGAGTGTAATTATTATTATACAAAAAACAGCAGCACTTCAGCGAGTTCAAACTGTGAAGACCTTGTTCATAAATATGGGCAGCACAGGATCTTTTCATCTCAAAGCTCAAGCCAGTGCCAACCGCAGTAAAGCGTGTCGCTCCAGGAAAACGTCTGCAATGACAGAGTGCAGATTCCGCTGTAATTCTGCTCCAGATGATGGAGGAGTAGATGGGGACCAAGCCGGTCTGTAAATCGCTGTCAGACTGACTCCACGAGTGGCTCCAAAGGCTCAGCGCACATCGGTACGTCGTTTCTGTATCAGCTGACGGGCAGCGGATGGTGCGACCAGCTTCGTCTAGACAGAGGATACAGCAGATGTCAGCGTTCTGAAGTAATTTCAGTGCACATATAAACACACAGTACACAAAGAGCTGTTGTGTGCATAATACGACATCTCTCCTGATTAGATATGTTAACAACATTTTGCTTTGTTCGTTTTTTGTTGGTTATACAAATGTTAAGGGAACATTCCACTGTATCATTTTGCAAACATTATTGGAACGTTACTTTTGAATGTTCTCTGAACGTTCTAAAAACAAGCATTAACATTTAGAAATGTCACATGAACTAAAACATTTCACAATACATTCTAACTATGTATGAATATTTTTTTGCTAACGTATTTAGAACGTTGTGAAAGATCATATAGCTTTAAATGAAATTTCTATTAATGTTACTGGAAAATGTTTGTTCTCAACTTTGAGAGAATCACAACTAACAAAACTATGTTTTAAGAACATTTTGCTAATGCGTTCCCATTAAGTTATGAAAACTTTATTCCTCTCTGTCCCTCCCCTTTTTTTGTGAAACATTTTTTCTTGGTTACGTAAATGTTAAGGGAACATTTCATTTGATCGTTTTGCAAACATTATTGGAACGTTACTTATGAATGTTCTCTGAAAGGTCTTTATTTTTTAAAAAAAACATTTTCCCTTAAAATATGAGTTAGAATAGTTTTCATGAGCAATTACAAACAGAAAAAGACTGGCAAATAGTTTTCTTGTTCAGCATGACGAAACGTATCGTCCCGAAAACCTTTGAAGTCCCATTAAAAATCAAGAAGGTGTTACTGATGAATTTTATGTTGTAAAATCAAAATATCTTGATAACCACAGACTTTATTTCATGCTTTTAACCAAAACCCATTAAAAAACTCATTGACATGCCTTTGAGAGAACTAAAAACTATGTTTTACTAAAAATTCCAATTAAGAAAACAATATTTCCAAATGTTCTCTTAACATTCAAAATGTCAAGTTTTTTTTTAATGTTTACATTTTTTTTCTGGTTATGAAAATGTTAAGGGAACATTCCATTGCATCATTCTGCAAACATTATTGGAACATTACTTTTGAATGTTCTCTGAAAGGTCTTTATTTGTTTCCCTTAAAGTTTGAGTTAGAATAGTTAGAGTGATTGTAAACAGAAAGAAACTAGTACGTAGTTGTTTTGTTCAGTGTGATGAAATTTATTGTCCTAAAAAACATTCTAAGGTCCATTTAGACACTTTTCAGGACAAGTAAAAGCTTTTAACAATCACAAGGGGGTGTCACTAACGAATGTTATGTTGTAAAATCAAAATCGCCTGTTAACCACAGACCTTATTTCATGCATTTAACCAAAACCCATTCAAAAACCCACTGACAAAATATGTTCTAGGAATTTTTTTACTAATAATTCCAACTGAGTTAAGAAATGAGTATTTCTGAATGTTCTCTGAACATTCAAAACGTCCAGTTTTTGAAATGTTTACATTTTTTGTCCTGGTTATGCAAATGTTAACATTCCATTGCATCATTTTGCAAACATTATTGGAACAGTACTTTTGAATGGTCTCTGAACATTCCAAAACAAATAGTAACATTTAAAAAATGTTACATAAACATCCAAGTGAAATGCTTCAAATATGTTTCAAAATTTACAAAAACAAAAACAAAATGTGTAATTAATGTTTTCATGCTAACATTTTGAGAACATTATTGAAGACCAGAAAACTTTAAATAAAACTTTGCCAGAAGATTAGCCAACATTCGGAGAATGTTCCTTGTAGCTAGCTCTATTTGTGTCAAGATGTTTTCTGCCTTTACTGCAAAAACAAATTCAGTGTTCAAAAACAAATTCAGAGTGATGCTCTTTCATGTTTTCCACACCCACAAATTTTCCATGGCTGGAGGAGTTCAAAAAATAAGGTAACTCGGTTGAATTATGCGTATAGTCGATTTCTCTTATGGTTAAGCCGTGCACAAACTGATCCAAAGCATTTTATTATAGTGTATTAGTATGGAAACCCTCAATCAGGGATGTGGGAAATGCTGGATTTTCCAAACGTTCCACATTCGCTGAGGCGGTTTGTGTTTTCCTGCTTCAAGTTTTTGACCCTAGAGGTCTCGTCTGACGTTCACCATGATTTCAACTATCAAGTGAACATTAATAAACAATTTCACAGGTGCAAGTGAATATATCCCAAAACAGAACACCGGTTGACACAGAAAAACGTTTTAGTTCATCTGACAAACTTTTAACTCCAAATAAAGTTTGACACCCATGTTTGCTTTGACTCTACTTAAAAGGCAAGATCAGCTGCGCTCGTAGCGTCAGATCTTATCTGACGCTTTTGAAGTTTACTGTTTGGATTCAGTTATTCAGTGATGGAAAACATCTGCTAAGATCTGATCTCGCAGCGCTGCCATAAAACTCGCATTTTACGCTGTTTGTTTGTTTCATAGGAAAATTTATAGCGCTCGATTACATAAGGCGCATTTACAACAAAACATGAGGTGGAAACCAAGGTGGAAACCCGAGGAAACAACAGATTGCTTCATGCGGTTGGCACTGAAGTGCCTCAGGGTTAGTTGGATGGGTTGGGTGGGTTGTGTTTATGGGTGGTACCTCGTTTTGTTCTGGAATGATGGAAGGTGTTCCTTGACCTTCTGCTGCCACAGGCCTTCTCCATATACTGTTGACTTTATTGATGAAATGTATAAATGCAGCTAACAGGGAACAATCACACAAGTCTAACTAACATTTTTATACGCATGTTAGGACAAAATCTTCTCAAAGTAATGTTTATGGAACATTCTATGGAACTTTATTGATATTTGATATGCATTTTTATAACACTGAGAAAATGCTATAAATCCATTTTGAGTAAAAATGTGTTTTCTTTACCAAAAAAGTGGCAAGATGAAAACCATTATTTTCTGTTTCAAACTTTCACATAGCATCTTTAGGTTATAATAACATTAAAAATTCAAATCCAGATTTTGACTTTCAAAGATTTATTATAAAAACTGATTATTTTATTTCCAAAATGCAATAAATCCATTAGGGCTCTACGCTTACTTTTCTTTTAGGAGCACTTTAGCAGCACAGACAAAATTTTAGGAGCACCTTCTAATCAATAATCAAAAAATCGGATAAAAAATTAGCCTTCCTTTACAAGCTGATATTTGACTCCTTAAAGTGAATTTGTAATGGCATTTTTCTAACCTTATTAAAAGTACGTCATCTTTTGTTTGTCTCGGTTTGGAAAGATAGGGAGAAAACATGACAGAATAACGGTGGATATCGCATTTTGCATAAAATTAAAAATGGACTTTTTAATACCGACCAGATAACATACTATGGAAGCCCGTTTCTGCCACTGATAAAAAATGTACAATTCTTTTTTCTTACAAGACTTTTTTCTCGCAATTTTTTTTGTTTACATCTCTGACTTTTTTCTTAGAATTGTGTCATATAAACTCGCAATTCTGACTTAATATCTAGCAATTCTGATTTTTTTTCCTCAGAATTATGAGATACAAACTCGCAATTACGAGTTATAAAGTCCAGTCCTGAGGAGAAAAAAAAAAGACTGATATGTTCACACAACTGTGAGTTAATATCTCACAATTCTGACTAAATAACTCGCAATTGCCAGTTTATATCATACAAGACTTCATTTCTCAGAATTGCAAGTTAATATCTCGGAATTCTGAATTTATAACTTGCAATTGTGAGTTTATAAAAAGTCAGAATTGTGAGATAAGTTGCAATATCCTTTTCTCTTTTTTTTTAATTATTTATTTTTTATTCAGTGGCGGAATAAAAACCAAACTCTTCAAATATTCTTATAACAGCATTCTTAAAATGCCAGTCACAACAAGAAACATTCCTAGAATTATAAAAATAACCGTTCAAACAATGTTACATTTTGGTTGAAAATAAAGTTATTAGAATGCTGTAAGAAACATTTTTGTAACCTTTGAATACTGTTCTAATAATGGCAAGAGAGCCAGACATTTTCAGTGTTTTTAAAATATTAAAAACAACATTCAAATAACATTATATTTTGGGTAAAAATAATGTTAGTACAATGTTGCAAGAAACACCTTTGTTATCTTTAAAGAATGCTCTAATCATGACAAGAAAACTGGACATTTACATTTTTTTTTTTTAAATATTAAAAACAATGTTTCATATGGGGTAGAATAACGTTATTAGAATGCTGTAAAAAACATTTTTGTAACCTTTACATAATGCTCTAATCACAACAATGTAACTGGACATTTCAATGTTTTATAAACAATGTTCCCACAATGTCTTTAAAACCTGAATGTGTTAACTGGGAAAAGCCATATTAAATGCATCACAAAAACACTTCATGGAGTTTAACATTACATATCATTTGCCTATTCACTGTGTGCACGTAATCGTGTGCTTTTTAAACATCACTGATGAGAAAACACATAATAAACAAGCTATTTTTATTGTTTCCGCTTAGTACTGAAGTACTTGTTTTCTGCTCAGAAAGTGTGGTTGATTGTGTTTGCTGTTCTGTAGATGGCCATTTTACACGCACCATATGAAGGATTCTCAGGCTGGATTCCTCACGCCGTCATTAGGAATGGAATTCTGCTTCCTGAAGAAGGAAAAAGCTTGTAAATGTCTGGGGGTGTAACAAGATCCGCGTGAAATGCGTGTGAGACAAAGCCTGACAGAAACCACAGGCCTGCTGGTGCCCTGCTTAAAACGACTTGAAAGCGCACCGAAAACATACAAATATAGAAGTCAAAATGCTTCAGTACGGAATATTATTTGATACAACTTCATCATTTTCATCTGTTGTTTCGCTTCACAACCTCCCAGAACAACATAGCAACTGCATATCAATGCCCTAGAAACCACTTGGATCACATCATGGATAAGTTGCTACATCTTTAGACTTAACACTTGTTGTGAAT
>JAHKKF010536590.1:1286-11827 GCA_019740295.1 Labeo calbasu | reverse complement strand
TTTTTTTTTTTTTTTTTTTTTTTTTTTTTTTTTTTCTTAAATTCAGTTTTATTTTTAGAAACACCTGTCATCTGAGATAGTAAAGCTGCAGAATTTATTAGAAAAAACTTAACAAAAGTCATATTTTTGGGGGCCTATAATTCAGTTTTATTTGGGGGGCCTATAATTCAGTTTTATTTTTTTATTTTTTGTTCTCCATTTTAATTTTCTGGATTCCATTTTAAAGATTTAAGTAAATTTCTCTTGATTAATTGATTTTATTAAAGCAATTTCCTTTTTTTTTTTTAAATTTATTTATTCATGTATTATTATTATTATTATTATTATTATTATTATTATTATTTACAGTAGAGCCCTATGAGTTTGTTCTCTCTGGGAAAAAAAAGGAAAACATTATTATTGTTTATTTTATTATTGTTATTTTTTAATCAAATGAAAATTAAAGAAACCCTTCTATTTTTGGCAAAGTGCTGCACAACAGAGGTTTGTTATTAGTAGTACTATTATTGCTGCATTGAGTCATATACTTCTTTTACAATTTCTTTAAGTTAGACCAAACTTTTATTTTGCTGGGTTTCTGTGAAGACCTTTAATTTGCTGTTTCTGAAGCCTATGATATGACAATAGTTTTTCATCGTGAACATCGTGAGCGCTTCAGTATGTGTGTAGTAAATGAACAATTTATTCACTCAGAGACATGCAGTTTAATATTGACAGATAGTATTGCATATTCAATATGCAATACTGAACTGAATAATTGCATTTTGATTTAAGTGTACTGACCTACTTTTGATTTACTCATGCAAAAATTGGCAAATTCCATGACTTTCCACGTAGTACAGTAAATTCCATTTTTATGACTGGATTCGGCACTTCTCTCTGCGTTTTTCGCATTGCGAAAATCATAGGGCCGTAGACCATCTTATGTCTATTCTGCTGAAACTGTGAGTATTTGTAGTGTTATGGATTGGTCCCGTTTAACCCCATTATAAGTGATTCAGTGTAACCCAACTTTTCCTTTCTGGTAGTCAATGGTGTGCCACAGAAGCTGTTGATTGAGCACTTTTATTGAACCTGTAATATTCCTTTAAGGCACTGCTACAATGTCTGCTGCTCTTTTTATGGTGTGTTAAGTTGTTTTGTGTAATATTTTAGTGTGTATGAACATCTTTTTATAAGCATCGCAGCGCTGCTTCGTTTCTAACCACAAAGCCCGATTTAATCCGAGTCCACAAACACCCACCATATGGGACACACCCAGCCGGAGTGATGATGGCAGGCTTTTTCAGGGGAGGATCCACATAGAATCCCCTGTCATCTGAGATAGTAAAGCTGAAGAACAGCCGAATTTCTTCTCTCTGCGTAGCATTTAGGCACAGGCCGAGATGAAGAAAAATCACAGTGTTTCAAAGGCGACGCTTGACTGTCTCAGACATTTAGAGCCTGTTCAGACAGCCCGTCTGAAACAGGTGCTCCTGTTAAACGCTGACCTTTCTTTATCAAGCCGAGTCTGATCCTTCTAAACCGGCGAGGGGAAAAAACATTGATCAAGGATCAATTTCCCTATTCCACAGAAGTCGATGTGAGAATGGGAATGAAGCTGGGTCAGAGGCAGCTACAAGGAAAACCACCTCGCGCAATTGATGAACGAGTATTCAGGCTGATTTATGTGACCCAGTTTGAGGTTTGCAGACGCACAGGGCACACATTTCTCGACGTTTCACTCTGCGGTCTCTTTGCTTTAGATTTGTAGTCCAAATAAAAGAAAACGTCGGCTTTCTGAAGTCGTAAATGTCGTTTTGGGTGGAAGCGAACCTAGACTGTTTGAAAACCTTGAGGTGCATTATTGATACTTTCCCCTGCAGCAACGGTGCAGAGGCTCCCTATTGATTTGCCTAATGTGGCAAAACTGCTCCACTCTCCTGCTTGCTTACATAACTGCTGTCTGTGTCAGCGCCTGCTCTGGAGCTCTGCAGCATTGAAGAACTGTTCATTTATTCCCTCTCCATTCCTGTCACTCACGTTGAGAGACAGTTGTTGCATCGGACACCGTGATTATCATTTTTCACCACCGAGTGTTTATAATGAGCCTTCTGTCTCTCAGTGTAGGCCTTATCTTTGACTAACGTTTTTAGCACTTTAAAGCAACTTTATTAAACACTGCACAATGCACCGCTACTTCACCTGATGGAGGATTCGGCTGTGCTGAGTGCATACAAATTCAACAACGCTCGTCAAGTTCACGGTGGCTGTGAATTCGCAGTAATTGTAATTGTAAATTCGATGTGTTCTCCAGTGGCAGAGTCTGCCTGTTTACGCTTTGCTGGAATGATGAAATATGTGATAAACTGTTGCTTAGCTTTGCTCCTCACTCTCTAAAGATTTTCTTTTGACTGGAGCTTGTCATTTCCTCTTTTTATTCTTTAGTTAGGGATGTGGCATTTATAGTCCTTTTTTAGGGATTCTCCACTTAAAGCATCAGTAAAATAAGCTGTTGGACTTTTTTTTATTTTTTTTATTAAGGCCCTTGGGATGTCAGAGACCAGCCATATATACAGGGTAAAATATGTTAATTGTTTATTTAAAATGTCCTTTTTAATAGCATTCACATTGAACTTCAGTGGACTTTTATTTTGGCTCTTAATTACAATAAGGTTGTATTAATGTTAATTAATGTAATTAAAGTACATTAGAGAATTTATTAATCTTTGTTAATATTAATGAAAATGCAGTCGTTCATTATTAGTTCACGTTAATTCACAGTACATTAAATAATGTTAACAAACACAATGTTTGATTTTAATAATGCATTAGTTAAAATGTTAAAATAAATTTTAACTAAGATAAAGTAAGTATTGTTCTTTCTTAGTTCATGTTAGTTAATGTAGTTAACTAATGTTAACTAATAAACCTTATTGTAAAATGTGACTGAAAAACATAACACAGTAGCAATGGGGCAATTTTTAAAACACTAACTGGTGTTTTATTAATAATACTAATCTTCTGTCATTGCATGTCGTTAACTTTGTATATTATTGTGATTAAAAAAAAAACCACATTAGGCAGTGTCAAAATAAAGTGAACCTGCCGAGCTCTCCGTTCTCATGTTATAAATAATCCACACTGTGGACATTAAGCTGAAACCGCTGCAACGGTATTTCTTGTCAGTGTCAATCCGAGATGTTGTTTGAGTCTCCTGCCACAGTGGCTGGCAGATAAGCAAAATTACCTGCCACTTTTTGTAAAGCATACCGCATTGGATAGAGGCAGGTTTTAATTTCATACCCTGCACATTTGCGAAATTGGAATTATTTCAAGGACAAAGGTCAGAAGTTAAATGATAGCCCTTTTTTGCTAACTTTCTTCTTTCTTTCTTTTTTTTTTTTTTTGGTAAGTACTAATGCCACAGCACTTTGATGTTGAAGGTCCAACAGAAGAAACTGATGTTTGTCAGCAAAGCCACTGCATTAAAGCTGGTACTTTGATGTTGCAAACATTCCAAACGCAGCGTGAAAGAGATTCGATGGCGAACAAAAGTCTGCGATTACATATGCATGTCCTTCTGATGTCACTGTGGAGCACACAAATGGTGACCAAATGAAAAATTTAGTTTGTTTGCTCTAATTTATGACAGTTCAAGGGTTAGTTCACCTAAAAATGAAAGCTCTGTCATTGATTACTTCACCCTTATGTCATTCCAAATCTGTATGAACTCATCTTCGGAACACAAATTTATTATGAACAAGATGTTTTTGATGAAATCCAAAAGCTGCGATGCAGCTGACACATTCAAGGCCCAGAAAGGTAGTAATGACATCATTAAATCATCCATGTGACACCAGTTGTTCAGCCATCGTTTTATGAAGCTACAAGAATACTTTTTGTGTGCAAAGAAATGCATTCACAAGAGCATCAGTAATGCAAGCGTGTGATGCTGCTGACGCAGGAGTCGACGTCGACGATGTAGAACCCAGATGCACTGTGCCTTGTTTACAAGCAGAGGAAGACGCACACTACAAAAACACTCTTTGTTAGCATGTCTGAAGATTTCGACAGAGAGGATGACTTGCAATTTTTTGCCCAGCCCTACTTATTCAAACCATAATATATAGACAGTGCACTAAAAGAGATGGATGTTCTACATCAGAACGCCGGCTCCTGCATCAACAGCACCACACGCTAGGGATGTGACATGAGGAAATTTTCCCACCAATTAATTGACGTGTGACAACGTCAGTAATACCGGTGTCACCAGGGGAGGGGTTGGGGGTAGTTCGTTAGAGTTTTCCCTCTTTTCCATGCTTTTCTTCACTTTTAAATAGCTTGAAAATGCCAGTGCGCATTTTACTTTCACTTTCGAATTAGCAGTAATTTGACATCAATTGATTGAATGGACAACAACTAAACAGTAGACAAACTCACTTATATTAATATGTTAATATTATGATTAATTGTATTTCTTTTGTATTTTGTTTCGAAACTAAATCTTTCGTCTACGTTTTGCTTTTCTTACCTCACTCGTCAGCTCGACTCACTCTCCTCATGTGATAAATGAATCTGACACTGATATCTCATGAACTATTTCAATGATGTCCTTACTACCTTTATAGACCTTGAACGTAGTAGTTCCATTGCTGTCTATGCAGGGTCAGAAAACTCCTGGATTTCATTAAAAATATCTTAATTTGTGTTCCAAAGATGAACGAAGGTCTTATGGATTTGGAACGAAATGAGGGTGAGTAATTAATGACAGAATTTTCATTTTTAGATGAACTGTCCTTTTAAGATGGTGCCTATTTAGGCAGTCTGGCAGGTGACTAGGTTTTGGGAATAAGCTTAAGTTTATTACTCTTACAGGTTGGAGAATATATCTTAATATCCAAAGCCATTTTTTAATTAATTTTAATTATGCACCTGTCAGAATATATTGAAGTACAACAAAAAAAAACTCATAGTAGTCACTTAATGACATTTTTGGGGCTGCTGTGCAACTGAACTTTTGTAGGAACGGGATTTCCATCAGCTGAATGCACGTTGCACCACATTTCCACTGTAGACAGCTTCGTTCACACTCTGTCAGAGGAAAACAGTCTTGATCGCCTAGACCTCTGGGGATTTCACAAACAACTCCAGCCAGTGTTGAGCGAGCAGACAGGGGATCTGTGCTTTAGAGCACATGAAGTGGACGTCTAATCGAGGTTTAGCAGTGTGTATGTAAAGCTAAAGATGGCTTTGTCCAGTGTCCTCAGGCTTTGGCTTAGCCTGGAAAATTCTCTCTCTTTTCATCTCACTCTCAGTGTCACAAGTGGGGGATGTAAAGCGTCTCCCCAAACTGTTATGGGCTCCCCGTATTAGGAGTTCCCACCAGCGCAAGGTTGGAATGTAATGCGAAGCATAAATATCTGGATGGAGCAATAGCTCTTCATCTGGATACAGCAAAACCCAGGCTTCCACCTCCCCAAGAAAATACACATTTGGCAAAGAACTAACAGCGTTTAGTTTGTTGCCAGGGCAGTTCAAAGCAAGTCTGGTTTTCTAGAAATTACGCACTATGCCGATGGCGTGAACTTGAGGCCTTGAGCGCTGAAGGCCAAAGAAAGGTCACGGGCCAAAGTTAGGAGATTACAGAGAACTAAAACGAGATGTGAAGTACTGTAGACATTGTTTAGCTTGAGTAAACAAGCCAGTTGTGCCTCTGTGTCAGATTGCATTAGCATGACATCAGTGGGAGGGTTTGAATAAGTCAGAATCCTCCAGCAGTATTGTAATGGTCTTCAAGAGCAGAAGTAAACATCAAAGCTCTGCTTATGTAGTCTGTTTGCTTTGCTTTCGTTGCCTTCCTTTCAGATTAGAACGAGAACAATTCAATGCTGTTTTACACACTGGGTTGTCTTTCCTTTCCAAAAAACAAAACATTTTTTAGAAATTAATAATTATATTCAGAAATAATTTTTGATTTATTTTTTGGTAATTAATTATAAACGTAAATGTTATAACAATAATATTAGAATATTGAGATTTAATGTTTTAATATTAGATTATTATATTAATACGTTGTTTGTCCAGATTCCATGACTATCTTGTTGACGTTTAATGTATTCTCTACCCCCGCCTCTCTCTCTTTCCCAGGAATGACGGACATCGCTGCAGTGTCGCCACATTCATATAGGTCTGATTGAGCGGAGCCGTGAGCTACTCAGTGCGTCGACGCTCGGACGGAATGATCCAGCAGGGTGACTAAGAGGAGGAAGAAGGGGGGAGAGGATGGGTGTGAATGCCTCCAGCTACCCTCACTCGTGCTCCCCTCGATTTGGGGGTAACCCACAGACCCAGCAGACCTTCATAGGTAAACTCTCATTTCAATGTTATTACAGAGACATTTGTTGTTTTTAGTTTATGCAACTATTGTGATCGATAATAATAGAAAAGGTCTGACAGCTCTGCATATTTTTCAGTTTTCAGATGGCATATGTTAGACCCAGATTCTCTGAATCACATTGCAATATGATGATGATGATGATGTTTTTTTTTTTTTTTTTTTCTATTGCAAGAAAAAAAAATCACTCTCAAAGACTTCATCTTTGACTTGAATATATAATAATTCTGCATTGGTTTTTTTTTGTTAAAAAAGCAAAAACAAAAACAAAGAACAATGTTCATGTTCAAAGGCGGTTTAACAGCATGGAGAAATAGAATCTCATTTAATTATTGACTTCACCAGCTGGGACAGTCTTCATATTCTTTCGCAGTAACATCTTGTCTGTATTCATTTATTTAAAGGCTTGGAAATCGTATCACAACTGTCAGCAGTTGCTTTGCAATTTTTTTCCTTCAGTATCCCACAGAGTCTGGCTTTAACGGCATATTCTGATGTGAATATTTTCATGTCTTTGCTGTCTTTGAGATCAGTAAAGTAATGGTGCTTTCAAAATGCTAAGCCATGCATGACAGTGGGCCTACAATGAGAAATGGAACATTGGATTGAGACATAAAGTGTCGTCAGGGAGATATTAGCCATGCTGGGGAGGACATTAGATGACTTCATAGTTTCCTTTTTTGGCAGGTGAAAATTTCGAGATTTAGAGGGGGGAAAAGTTAAAAGCGCACATTAAGTGGTTTGGGGATACATACTTTCCTTTTTGAAATTGGAATTGTTTATGCAATGCTGTGTTAAGAAGTGATATTAGCATGCACTGTTTAAAAAAAAATTATATTTCCATAAGTTATTTTAAGCATCGTCACTCTACTAATTTAAAAACATCTCATGCCAAAATAACACTTATATTTCTCCAAAGGATAAATTTCTAGATTTCTCTTTGTCTCGTCTTGTTTTATGCCTAATTGTTGTCAAGAGATGCAATTTCAGCAAGTTTAGTTCAGATTTAGTGCACAATAAATGGTTTGGGGATGCATACTTAATTTTTGGAATTTGAATGTTTATGCAGTACGCTTTCAAGGAATGATCAGAATATAAAATAGGGAATTTTTATGAAATTCATATTTTAATTTCTATAGATTAAGTCTTGTTCACACGCATCACTTAAAGTATTTGTTCACATCCAAAATAAAGATTTCCTGATAATGTACTCACCCCCATGTCATCCAATATGTTCCATGTCTTTCTTTCTTCAGTCGAAAAGAAATTAAGTTTTGTGAAGAAAACATTTCAGGATTTTTCTCCATATAGTCGACTTTAATGGTGGCTAACGGGTTGAAGGTCAAAGCTGCATTTTCGATGCAGATTCAAAGGGCTTTACACAATCCCAGCCAGGGAATAAGGGTCTTATCTAACGAAATCATCAGCCATAATAATAAATATTATGAAAAAAAATGCAGCTTTCAGATGCAAATTTCTTATTTTAATAGTTAGTTTGAGGTGGTTTCTATGGCATTATTGTAATGACAAATATCTAGAGCGCATTATTGTAATGCAGGGGCGCATCAAAATGCGCAAACACAAATCTCTTCTCTTGCAGGTGGATTCTCTTTACCCCCATAAAAAGACGCGCTTTCTCTCGCTTGCATTTGCGCTCTCGGAAACATAAATCGGTGCATATGACAACGGATGTAATCACCATTTACATAGCATAACAGTAGAAAATGTATCTGCCTCACACGTGTCCCTCAAAATGTATGTCCCGCAACAGTTCTATTGCCAGGTGGTCACCGTATGATTACGTAATGTGTGAAGTTGAGACCCCTCATCCCGGAGCTAGTGCAAGACAAGCATTTGTGGTTCAAAAGTAAATTATCAGGAAATTTTTATTCTGAAAGTGAACTAAACGTATACATTTCTCCATAAAATGAATGTTTTTTTTTGTTTTTTTTTGATGGCTGTTATAGGGATACAATTCTGTAAACTCAAGTTTAATCCAATTGTAGTGTAATTTTTGTACTCTCATCGCATTCAATTTACTAGTCAGTCCAAAGTCATTAAAAGTAAAGTGTGTTTCAGAATTGTTCTGAAGCACTTGCACAAAGCAAAGCCCTGTGGTGTTGCACTTATTTGGAGTAAACTTTAATTATACCATCCGCAGACCTCACAATGTATATTTTCCTGCTGACAACTTTGAAGGCCTCCAGACTCTTACACAGCATGTTTCTTTTCTGTCACCAGGCGCCTCCTATGCACCACAGGGTTATGGTGGCGAGTCCAAGCTCTACAGCCTAGAACATGGCCCTGAAAAACCTCAGGACAAGAAGAAAAAGAGCTCTGGTTTGGCCACGCTCAAGAGGAGATTCATTAAGCGACGCAAATCCAGTCGCTCTGCCGATCATGCGCGGCAGATGCGCGAGCTTCTCTCGGGGTGGGACGTGCGCGACGTCAATGCCCTGGTGGAGGAGTACGAAGGCACAGCAGCACTCAAAGAGCTCAGTCTTCAGGCGGGCCTGGCCCGGCCCGAGGCTCGCACCCTGCAGCGTGATTTAGCCACCCTTTATCAGCACAAGTACTGCACTGATGTGGACCTGATCTTCCAGGATTCCTGTTTCCCAGCACACCGTGCCGTTCTGGCTGCCCGCTGCCCATTCTTCAAAACCCTGCTTTCGTCGTCGCCGGGTTATGGAGCCGAGGTGTTGTTAGACGTTGGGACGGCAGGCATGGATGCGCCCATGTTCTCCTCGTTGCTGCATTACCTCTATACGGGTGAGCTGGGCTCGGAGGATGCGAGGTTGCAAAACGTGGACGTGCTGGTCAGACTGAGCGAGGAGTTCGGTACGCCCAACTCCTTAGAAGCCGACATGCGAAACCTCTGTGAGCACATGCCGTATTTTGACTCTCTGCTCAGCTTCTCCTCGGACTCTGAGCTGGTGGAGGCTTTCGGAGCAGGTGCACCTGCTCCTAGTGGCGTTGGAGGTGGAAACGCAGGGGTGAACCACAGCTCGCCTGATGAGGAGCTAAGGGCCCACAAGGCCGTGCTCTCTGCGCGCTCGCCCTTCTTCCGCAACCTGCTGCAACGACGCATCCGCTCAGGTGAGGAGATCACCGAGCGAACTCTGCAAACCCCTACCCGTATTATCCTCGACGAATCCATCATTCCCAAGAAATACGCCCGTGTGGTCTTGCACTGCATGTACACCGATGCGGTGGACCTTTCGCTGGTGCTGCGCGGAAGCCCTTCCGAAGGCAGTCTGGGTGAAGTTCAGGCGCTGGTGGCTGGGAGAGGATGCATGAGTCGGGCCGAAGAGGCCATGGAGCTCTACCACATCGCCCTCTTCTTGGAGTTCAGCATGCTGGCGCAGGGTAAGTCTTAGCGTCCCTTTTTTTTTTTTTTTTTCCCCTAGTCGTTCTCTTTCGCCTCCTCAGCTTTGTTTACTGCCTGATTAATTCACAAGCTGTCAAGGGACGACTGGAGGAACAGGGTGGGGTTGCTGTAGTTTATTCGCCTCATGTTGGGATTACTGTTTGTGAGAGATTCCCATATGTGCCCGACAACAAAGCACTGCAACCTCTGCGCTCCTTTTAATACCCTCATCCTTTTCCGCCTATATTAATTTTATTCAGGAAGACAGGGTTTCTAAGGGTTGTAGAATTGGGCTTGTTGTTAGGAGTGTGTACTTAATGACCAAAGTGACACAAATCTGCTTCAGGGTCGACTTTCTCTAAAGCAGCTCTACATTAAACACTGTTAGCTTTCCTTTGTGTATTTATGGCAGGAGGTAAAAGAATAGGTCACCGCTCTCAAGTTGTGGTTTGCATTCTGGATTCAAATGACTTTTTCCTACTGTTGATGTTTGCTGCAGGGTACAGCTATTGATTTGTATTTAATGCCCTGAGTCTGTAGTTTCTTAAAATGACTGTTGATTGAAGCAGTTCTTTTATTTTTTTTAAGAATGTACTGGGCTGTTTAATATAGCTAAATCACATCTTGATATTTTATATGCCTTTTAATGATATTTGATATAGGTTTCTCCATTACATAGTTTAAAAGGTTTATACAGCCATTTGTTAAAGGGGTGATCAGATGCTAAGTTCACTTTTTCATGCTGTTTGAACATTAATGTGTGTTGGCAGTGTATGTACAAATCTACCCTATAATGAT
>JAHKKF010536589.1:19663-34484 GCA_019740295.1 Labeo calbasu | reverse complement strand
AAAAATGTACACATCTTCATTCCAATCAAAAGTTTTCACCCCCTGACTCTTAATGGATCATTTTTCCTTCTGAAGCATCAGTGAGCGTTTGAACTTGTAACAGTTGCATACGAGTCTGTGGGACCTAAATGATTTTTCTGAAGAACAGCAAGCAGTTTAGCGCTTCAGGACAAAGTCATAAACAACTATAACTAAAACAAAAAAATAGCAAAACACAACTGTGGATCATTCAGGTAACACAGTATTAGGAATCAAGTGTAAGTAAACTTTTGAACAGTCATTTTTATAAATTCAACTATTATTTACTCTTGTGGACTATATGTAAATGTCTTATGTGAAATATCTTATTCAGGCCAGTACTAAATAAACTGCATTTTAAATGCATTTTGTATGATCCCTCTTATTTTTGTAAAATAATTCACATTTTGCAGATTCCACAACTTCAACTGTATATACTTAGAAACATAATTAAGAATAAAATGAACAAATTGCTAAAACAAAATTAGTTTTTATTTACACAAACTTCAGTAGAATATTCTAAAAACAGAAAACAATTTTAATCACTGGCCGTCAATAGTTTTTCTGTTACTGTTATCAACCAATCCTGACAGTTTCAAAATGGCCAAAGATGGGCCAATTAACCAGCCTGGCTGATATATTGGTTATGGACTGGTTACTCACCTGTCTTACACTCTTGGCAGATAAACCGGCCTTTAGGGGTCTCAGTGAGGCCGATGCACTGCAGATGAAAGGCACCACAGCACTGCCCCTCACAGAGGAGCAGTTCACCTGTTTTCTCACATACCTACAATAATCCCAAAACAGTTATACACTGAACGCTATGATCATTTTAAGGACAACTACTATCTTTCAAAAGTTTGGAGGTTGGAAAGATTTTTTTTTTCTGTCTAATGTGACCAAAGCTACATTTTCATCATCATTCTTCATTGTTCATAATAAAAAATGTTTTTTGAGCAGCAAGTCAGAATATTAAAATGATTTCTGAAGGATCATGTGACTGGAGTAATGATGCTAAAAATTCAGCTTTGAAATCACAGGAATAAATTACTATTTTTCAAATAGAAAACAGTTATTTTAAATAGTAAAATGTTTCAAAATTTTACTGTTTTTGCTATAGTTCAGATCAAATAAATGCAGGCTTGGTGAGCAGAAGAGACTTCTTTAAAAAACATTAAAAATCTTACCGTTCAAAAACTTTTGACTGGTAATGTATATATGTGAAAGATTTTTACCTGGCAAACATTCTCCTTCAACGACGCACCTCCACCTTTTTCCCCTGATTTTCTATTGGTTGAGAGTCCTGATAAGTCACCTGATAAAGAATCTCTGCTTGAAAAAGCACTGTCATTGAGTCCTGCACCAAAAACCTGAAAATTAAACACAAGAAACCATTATACAACATAAACAGTGATATATCAGCATGATGAATCAATGAATCAAAACTGAAGAAGTTATATCTTAAAGGTCTGAATCATTTGGTGAGTCAGTGATGTCATCATATTAATTTTAGGCTGATGAAAAATGTACAGCTAATAATAATGACCTCAGAGATCAGAGAGTCCTCGCCATTTGCGTGTGACTCCTTTGCCTCAGGTTTTGACGGGCTACACTGCTCTCCTTCAAGCTGGATCTGGCAGACGCTGGGTGTGTCCTGGTGGATTGGGGACGATGTTCTTATTTCCTCCTCAATTTGTGCTGCTGCTATGAATGATCGAAATAAATATTGTAAATTTTTGGAGGTGGATCAATTTTAATATTCTCAATGAAATACAACAAATACATAATATATTGACAGGAGTCACACGTGAGAAAACAAACCTGATGGAGCACATGGGCTTGAAGGCTTAGGTTCAGGCTCTTCCTGTTTCTGTTTAAAAGAATAAATAGATTTTAATAGCTTGAAAAACTATTTATAAATTACTGTACGCTTATTATAAAGTGTTACCGATTTATTAAATTACTAAAAATAGATTTCATATAAAACACACCCTAAAACATTACCTGCAAATCTTTGACATCTGATTCATCTGGACTGTTTTCTTGTTTACTCTCCTGATTCTCTTGTTTACTCTGCTGCTTTAACAGAGGTAAAACAAAAACAAATATAAAATACCCCAAAACGCTTTATAATTTTTTCAGAAATCATATGAAGACAAATTCAACACTAACCTCTTTCTTTGGGATCTTCGCAGAATCCCCCTCGGCGGTGCCGTCTAGAATTTTATGCACAGTCTTACGTGGTCTCTTTCTATCTGAGGGTGCTGCAACAGCAATATAAAAATATTTATACCAACGACTGACATTTACAAGCAAAGTAAAGTGCTTTAAACTACACATTCTTACCAGACTTCTTCTCACATGGTTCTTTGTTTGGCGATGGGTCTCCACAGGATGGCGATAACGGTGTTGAAGTGTTTTGTGATCCGAGACCATCTGCTGGTTCTTTCTGCTCCTCTGGTGTGGCCTGCTCAGAGGGTTTTTCAGGTGAAGAGCTTAAAGCATCAGGTACGATTTGTTCAGGTGCCAGCTGGTCAGCGTTAGTGTTGGCGATCAGAGATGCCTTCAGGAAAGGCATGAAATAACATTATTCACATATAGCAATACAGTTTGCACAAGTTATGAATACCTCGCTGAATTATGACATCATTTGTGACCCTGGACCACAAAACCAGTCTTAAGTAGCAGGGGTATATTTGTAGCAATAGCCAAAATACATTGTATGCGTCAAATTTATCGATTTTTCTTTTATGCCAAAAATCATTAGGATATGAAGTAAAGATCATGTTCCATGAAGATATTTTGTACATTTTTAGTAAAGTAAAAATATATCAAAACTTAATTTTTGATTAATAATATGCACTGCTAAGAACTTAATTTGGACAACTTTAAAGGCGATTTTCTCAATATTTTGATTTTGCACCCTCAGATTACAGATATTGTCCTTATTTCTACAGCTTTCAGATGATGTATAAATCTCATTTTTAAAAAAATGGACCCTTATGACAGGTTTTGTGGTCCAGGGTCACATTTTAGTACCTTTTTGTATGGAAAATTGCATCCTTAGACTATGGCCATTACTCTCAAATCTCATTATATGTTTATATCTCACAATTCTGATAAGAAAAATCAACTTGTCATTCTATCTTTTCTCCTCAGCTCAGAATCATGAGTTTATATCCCACACTTTTGCTATTGTTGAGATAAATCAAGTCATAAAGTCTGAAATACAAGATAGAAACTTGCATTTGCACAAAAAAATTCAGAATTGTGAGATAAAATGTAAAATGTTATAGGTTTAAATAGCATTTCATGCTGTAACTATATAAATGTAACAAATTATTATTATTATAATTATTATTATGAACTGCATATGTGAATATTATGTAGACCTGATGTTTAAATCAAATCACCATTACTTTGTCTATTTAAGCATCTACGTTTAACTTCAAATGCGTCCTTGACAACAGTATTCTATAAAAATGATTTGCATTCCGATTCTGACATCCAAAGGCACAATAATACATTTGTTTCTTTTATTCCACGAATTTTACCCGGTTTTTTTTGCCACCACAATGCGCACACAGCTGCAAGTACCGTAAATGTGACGTCTACTTTGGTCTAAAGTACCCACTTTGTTGTATGGAAAAGAGCAAAATATTTTAATATCTAAAAATCTGCTTGTGTCTGTGGAAGAAAGTAAAATGCTTTAACTGACATGAGGGTACGTATAATGAAGAACGTTCATTTTTCTGTGAAGAACTGAAAATATATTAATTACTAAAAATATTGGTTCAACAGAAACAATGTAAATTGTTGCAGAATTAGCTTACTGTTTTACAGGACTCAGGAGTTTTCTTTGTTTTCTTCTTGATGGAAAATATTTGCTCATATTCTTCACTGCATTCAATCAGCCTCTTGCTTGGTTTTCTGAGCCTTTTGTTTTCTGAGAACAGATCAGTCAAAATTCAATGAATAAGGTTTTTTGAGGTTTTTAACTTTTGAGACTTAAAGGGATAGTACACCCAAAAATGAAAATTCTGTCCCTCTCTCATCATCATGTTGTTCCAAACCCATAAGACCTTCGTTCATCTTCAGGAAAAAAAGTTACTTTCGATCAAATCCGAGAGCTTTCCGACCCTGCATAGACAGCAACAAAACTGACATGTTCAAGGCCCAGAACGGTAGTAAGGACATCATTAAAATAGTCCATGTGACATCAGTGGTTCAACCTTAATTTTATGAAGCTACGAGAAAACTTTTTGAAAAAATAACCGCTTTATTCAATCATTTCTTCTCTTTCGTGTCAGCCTTCGACGCACATTCAAGACAGTACCAGAGCCAGCATGCATCATGAATCTTTATTTTAGTTTTCTTTGCACACAAAAAGTGTTCTCATAGCTTCATAAAATTACGCTTGAACCACTGCTGTCACTTGGAATGATGTTGGAATGATTTTAATGATGTTTTTACTACCTTTCCAGGTTTTGAATGTGACAGTTGTGTTCTGAAGATGAACAAAGGTCTCACGGGTTTGAAACGACATGAGGGTGATTAATCAATGACAGAAGTTTCATTTTTGGGTGAACTATCCCTTTAATTGAACATTTCCTGAAGTTACCTGAAGAATCTTTTTTATCTGGGATGTCCGATGGAGCTGTTTCTTCAAGACTGTCTTTGAATACTCCATTTAGCTCTGTGGACTCCTTCGCTACATCTTGATTCAAACCAACCGGATCGCTCTTTGGCTTGGTGCTTTTCCCAATGCCAGACTGAAATGTTTGCCATCGCTTTTTAGGAGCAACCTTGGAGATGGTGCCTTTGCCACAGACATCAGGAACAGGATCATGGTGAGAGTTGGAAAGTTCCCCTAAAGAAGGCAAACTCTTTTCAAGTGCATCCAAACCTTCTGATGAGTTCTGGTTTTTCAGTGGTGAAGCTAAATTGTTCCCACCATCGTGTTTTTGCGTCTCCTTTTTCACCGATGATTTTGGCTTGGCCTTGCTCTGTTTTGAGCTGTTTGGCGTTGATGTTTTTCCCTGCCGACTGTTCTGATCCGCAACTGCCTTCCAGTCCTTTTCGCAAAGCACCTCATTTGTCGTTTCTTCTCCAGGTGGGATAAGAGAAGGTTCTTCCCTGATGAGAGAGGATGGAGATGTGGGAGGAAGGGTTAATGGCTTTCCTTCCTTCTCCCGGCTGTCGTGCAGATCCTTCAGGAGCATTAGGAAAGTGCTGAATTTGTAGTTCGAATCTGCACGAAGCGAAGGTTCTCCTGAGCTGCATTCCTCTTTGACAAGAGACCTGAAAGAAAGCTCCTTCACATCCTGGAAAGCATCCATGGGAGAGATCGAGGGAGACGGGAAGGATGAAGACGAAGCATCTGAGATCAAGCTCTCGTTCTTGTTTTTAACGGAATTGAGGGAGGATTCAGTCACATCTGACTTGGAACCTTTATGTCGAGGTCCATTATGAACGCCATTTTTCTCATTTCGGACTCTTGTGAACTTAAGAGTTGGGTTTGGGGGTGTGTGGGAGATAGAGGCATCTGTAGACTCTTCACTGGCCTCTGTTTTTACCTGCCATTGTTGTTTTGACAACTCCGAATGCTCTGTGGGGGATGAGGACTTGTTGTAAAACTCTGAGTGTTCATCGCCAGCACATAGTGAGGGAGATTTTGGCTCCTGACTTGAATCTTTCTCCTTGGTTTCTTCTCTGGCGGCAAGTGCTCTTGACATTAAGCCACTGCTGGCAGGCAAATAGAAAGAGTGCATGGCAAAAGACCCATCAGAGGACCCTGGGGAACTGCTTTCCTTCTGTCTGGAGTTCGTAGCCCTAAGTGTTTTTTCTTTGGGCGTTGACTTCTTTAGCTTACTGTTTGTTGTGCATTTTGAACCAGTCTCTGTTTTCTTCACCGGCTTATCCACGTTGGCTTTTTTCACTTTTTTACTTGGCTGTACTTTCTTAGGTTTAGTGCTCAATTCTTTCGCCGCCTCCAACTGCGGCAAATCCCCTGAACGTTTGGGGCACAGAATCCTCGGGACAGAGTCAATATCTGAATACGGACTATCTAGGGGGTCTGGTTTGTGTTTTTCAGCTGCTGTGGAAGATTTGTAGCTGTCTGATGAAGGGTTTGATGAAGGTTTAGATGATAAAGAGTTTTCAGTTAGTTTCACAGGACATTTTACAGTTGAGCAGTTCTTCTTAGTTGCCTTCTTTTTGCTTCCAGTGGCAGGTTTTCCTTTGTTCTTAATGGACGCATCAAGTCCATTGGACAAAAGTGAGCTTGATGATGTGGACTGTGTAGTAGATGTTGGGCAAGCAGGACTTTTTGGTGCCTTTTCTTCTATAATAGGCATGTGCACATCCCGAATTAACGTCAATGGAGGTTCGCTGTTTAACCGTTTGGTGAGTGCTGCCTCTGCCTCCAAGACACTAGCTTTCCATGATGGCATTAGACGCTTAGGAACCTGAAGAATGAACAAAACTTGTTAACTTTCTATTAAAAGCATTAAAGGAGAAGTTCACTTCCAGAACATAAATTTACAGATAATATACTCATCCCGATGTTCATGCCTTTTTTTCTTCAGTTTCTTCAGTAAAGAAATTATGTTTTTTGAGGAAAACATTTAAGGATTTCTCTCCATATAGTGGACTTCAATGGCGTCCCACGTCCGTGATTTTGAACTTCCAAAATGCCGTTTAAATGCAGTTTCTAACGGCTCTAAATGATCCTAGCCAAGAAATAAGAGTTTTATCTATTAAAAATGTATACATTTTTTAGCCTCAAATGCTCATCTTGTCTAGCTCTGCCATGCGCATGCACTCTGTGTAATCCGGGTCAATACAGTTAGGGTACGTCAAAAAACTCCCATCTCATTTTCTCCTCCAATTTTAAAAATCATCCAACATCGCTGCAGAAGTACCGACCCAGTGTTCACAAAGTGAACATCCAGAGAAGGTCAAACACCCTTTACAAAAAAGGAATGTAGGACAATTTTAAAGTTGGAGGAGAAAATGAGATAGGAGTTTTCCACATACCCTAACTGTATTGACCCGGATTACACAGAGTGCGTATGTGAATCGCAGAGCTAGACAATGTGAGCATTTGAGGTTAAGAAGTATATACATTTTTTTTTTTTTTGTTTTTTTTGTAGAAAATTACAGATCGTTTCACTAGATAAGACCCTTATTCCTCGGCTGGGATCATTTAGAGCTATTTGAAGCTGCATTTAAACTGCATTTTGAACGTTTAAACTCGCAGCCACCACAGAAGCCCACTATATGGAGATAATTCCTGAAATGTTTTCCTTAAAAAACATAATTTCATTACGACTGCAAAAAGAAAGGGATGAACATCTTGGATAACAATGGGTGAGTACATTATCTGTAAATTTTTGTTCTGGAAGTGAACTTCTCCTTTAATGTCATTTGATCAAAAAATACAATAACAAAACAATTAAAAGTTAGCATTACCGTGTATTTGTAATCTTTGTCTTTCTGTCTTCCTCTCCGTCTAAGTACAGGCAGTTTTTCAAACTGATGACCTCCTTCAAAAGGAAAAGTGGCTTTAGCCGGGACCCAAGCTTGGTCTAGGATCTCCCCAAACATCCTGACAAAATAGAGACGGCACGGCCGACGACTGGGATCTGGAAGAAAATGTTATATGGCACCAATGGGTTTTAAGAAAGGTTTTACCTCATGAAGTCATACAAAAGGTTATCAAAACAAAAGATATCACCTTTCATTTTGGTGTGGACTTCAATCTGTGGGTCAGTGGTTACATGACAGGGCCACCAGGGTCTGCGGTTGAATTTGGCCCACACGACATCTTCAACAGAGTACTTTATACCTGGGAGCTGCTTCTTCTTTGGGCTGTTGGACTTTGGGTTAAAATAAAAAGTTGTCAGTTTAATCATCATTCACTAAACATCAATAACATGAGTCAAGACAACTTGTGTTGTTTAGGCTACTCTTTTCAAATACATTTCAGATACTCTCACCTTGCCAAAAGCCATTTGTGGGTGACAATCTAACTACAACCCACCATACTACGGTCCTTACGGTGACAAAGATCGTAGTCAGCTAAATTTCACAATAAAAGTATTAACCAACAAGCACTTAGCGTACACCTCTGCTCCACTGGAAAAAAAAAAATGAAGTCAAGCTCCTGCTCAACGAAGAGGTGTTCAGCTTGAGGGAGAGTAATACAAATGACTTTGCCTATGACAGCTTGTAATTTAAAAATGACTGGGCAACACCAACTATAAATAAACATAACTCAGCCTACAAGTAGCAAATATGTTGTTGAAGTCAAGTAGTTGTAAAGTGTGCAATTTCTACACCACAAATGTCCCACACTGAATTGCAGTGACAGTTTTCAAACCAATTACCCAGACACCCCCCATGCGCTACTGGTCAAAAAAAAAAACAAAAACAAAAAGTTAAGCCAACGTTGTTGTGGCAAAGCAATATTTTTACACTTTTTAGCCAAATCAACTCATGAATGGGTTAAGTTTCTGCATATTAATTACACACCTTTAACTAAGGAACCATGCAATTACCATGTTGTCATATAAATATTGTGCTACTTATTAGCCCATGTCAAATTCAGTGCATAATTTTGCAGCACTGTTTATCGAACTTGTTTTTTTATAGTGATAAACCAACATTTCATTTTGATAGTATCTACATTAACCAGTCACTGTGGTCAACTGACAGAAATTATTCTTCTATCAGTTCTATCTGCTTGATTTTAAAGTTTTTCTCAGTTGCTTTGGTGAATTTTTCAAATCAGAAATGAAATTCTCAACTACTTGTTTAACCTCCACATCAGATAAGACCAGATCTAATCACTTGTGCACATCGTAATAAGTTTCTCATTCTTTTGAACAAGTTGTGATTGCTTTAATACATTCATGCAATTGATTATGTACATTTGTACATCAGTTGCTAATGTCCTGTTGCTCAAAATGTATTATATAGTTCTCTGTGCAATTAGTCCATCGTATAAGTCATTAAATGCAAAATGGCTGATCTAGTCGTCAAACTGTCAAGCATGTTTTTTTACACATTTCTATTAGCCTTTTTGTAAATTTATGCAAAAGTAAAGCTCTGCCTAAGGTGCGTTTCCTGTGTTTGCCTTTCTAATTTTGTATTTTCTCCATTGTGCTCATATTTCTTTATCTTTTCCATATCACAATGAACAATATCCCACATACAGTAACGTGTATATTTGTACTTTTGAAATGGATATGTGGTATACATACGAAGTGCAGCCTTCCGCATTGCAATACAGTAACTGTCATCCAATCAGTTGCCAGTTTTCCTGCTAACAGAGTGCACTGTTATATTGACATAACTAAGCATTTTGACTAATTTGTTTGTGAGCTATGACACAAGGACTTTTCATTCTGATATATTCATTGGCATAAATACCTGCTTTTGAGGGATGAACTGAAGATTTTGAGTAAGTTAGGCGTAAATTGAGTAAGGCTTTTGCAGGTAATCCATTGTGTGGTGCTGTTTGTACAAATTGTTTTGAGAAACGCACATACTTCTTTGCAAATATTAAGGATTCCAGAAATCCAATGCACCAAAGCAACTGAGAAAAACGTACGTACCTTTGTTATACTACACATCTGGTTTTCAGATATTTCTTAATTTCTGTGTAAAATAAACGTGCACTTAAATATTTAAATGAATAATACATACAGTGGGGTCCAAAAATCTGCTAGTGAAAATGCTTATATTTTGCATTTTTCTGATTGCATTTTTTTCCCCTGATACAGAACAACTTTTCTTTGCTTTAAATCAATGAAGCAATTGAGCTGCTCTATATATCTGCGTAAAACCTGATCATTCAGTTATCCAGCATAGTTTGAAAAGTCCCAAAGAGCACCTTGTGCTTCAGTGGAAACAAAAACACAAGTTCACATGACCAACGTCACAAATTTGGACCAGATTAGTGACTTAGAAATTGTTCAGAATCTTAAAAAAGTCGTAATATTTTTTTTAAACTTAAGTTTATTATAAGGTCTGAATCACAGATTTTCAGTGTGTTTTGAATCTTTGGACCCCACTGTGTGTGCGCGCAATTAATACATATACAGTGGTGGCCAAAATGATTAGAACACTAGTATTTCCAGCAGCTAAACATGGTTTTAAATAAGTTATTTCTATAGTTTGCTGTAGTGTGTTAGTAGGAAATATCAGTTTATATTCTCAAAACATTCATTTTGCCATTAATTGTAGTAATCCAGTGAGATTTTTGTTTGCACAAGGAGTCTGACAAGAGCCAGTGCTCCACACGGAGATCTGATCTCATTATCCAGTCTGTCTGAAATGACAAAGAAACAGAACAAACTGAGACAGACTAAATCCAGAAGAACTGTGGCAACATCTCAAAGATGCTTCAAGAGACAGCTAAAGTACTGTTAAAAGTCTTTAAAAAAAAGTGTGTAAAAATGCTGTAAAAAGAGGATGCGGTCAAAAATAGATTATATCTATGAACTAAAAATCAACATTTGGTGTGACCATCCTTTACGTTTTTGCCCAAGGTGCGCTTGCATCATTGGAGATATTGCCACAGTTTTTCTGGATGTAGTCTGTCTCAGTTTGTTGTGTTTTTTCATGTTATTCCAGACAGATTGAATGATGATGAGATCAGATCTCTGTGGAGCACTGGCTGTTATCAGACTCCATGTGCAAACAAAAATATCACTGGACAATTACAATTAATGGCAAAATTTATGTTTGGGAAAGTAAACTGATAATTTCTACTGACACACTACAGCAAAAGATAAATGTAACTGACTTAAAAACATTTTTAGCTGGTAAAAATACTAGCATTCTAATAATTCTGGCCACCACTGTATATGCAGTGTATATGTATAGACCAACTTTAAGTTTGTAAACATTTGGGATGCACGCGCATCATGGTTGCACTTTACAGCTAGAGAATTACAAGGATACGGTACAAAATAGTTCAATTTAAAAAGATTATAGATTATATAGATTAGATGTCATTTTCAAAATGTTCTCTGTATATTACAAGAGCTTGTCATCCAGCGATAAGCACTGTTATTCAACAAAATTGACATTATATAGTGGGATGGTCTTACAGATCCAAAACAGGGATGCCGTTTTTTTTGTGGGGGGGGGGGGGGCTATCTGGTGGCAGAAAGTGAAGGTTTTCAAGTGGCAGTCTATGGAGCCATGGAATAAAGGAATTAAAAAAACTCACTATTCACTCACAATTTTTGAGTTAAATCGAGTTATAAAGCCCGAATTAGGAGATATAAACTTGCATTTGCAAGAAAAAAGTCAGAATTGTGAAATAAAATAAATAAATGCTATGTAAAAATGTTAATAGTAACAGGTTTAAATAATATTTCATGCTGTAACTGTAGGACTAATACAATACGTCCCCTATGAACAGCATATGTAAATATTACGTAGATCTATTGTTTAAATCAAGTTTATGCTTTAAAAGTAATCATAGCAGTTTTCATCCATAGTATGTACGTTTAAACGTATGCGTTTAGGTTTAAATGGTCTCTTTGATGACTGTATTCTATAAAAATGATTTGTATTTCGATTTTGATATTAGAAGACACAAAAATTGTTTTTTCTCTTATTCCATGGATTTTACCTGTTTACCTCCACTTGCTACCAGTGCTTTTCTGCAACCGCAGCTGCAAGTGACGTAACTGTGACGTCTACCCTACATTGGTCTACATGTACTTGCATACATTTATATACTGCATATAAAAAAAAATGGATTTTCCTTCCTGGACAACAGTGCGTTCTTAGGTGGAAACGCTTTAACAATAATTCATACACCTGTTTGGGAAAAAACACAATGAAGACAACAAAATATTAAATCTAATGAACATAAAAGCATCTTACAAGATTCGAATGGGAGTCACTGGGTGAATTTGGTCTTTTTGAGAGACCAGCGTTGAATAGTGAAGCACTGTTTTCAGTGCTGGGCAGATCACAGTCACTGTCTGAATAATCATCCATACTGTCAAAATCCTCCATCATGGCCTCGACAGGCAAATGTGAGGGACTAGCAGGAGGGTCAGACTTCACTGTATTTTTAGAAACAAGGTTACTACTTCCATGTTTGTTTGTACTTAGGTCCAGCCTGTGGCTGCTAGGAGCCTTTGCATTTGCCAGATTTCGTTTCTGGCATTTCTTTGACGCGTCTTTAAACGGTGGCACCGCATCATGCTCCTCCTCGTCATTATCCTTGCTGTCCCCACTATCAAACAGGGTCGACTCAAAATGCAAAAATCTACTTGGGATGGGTGGAAAATGTTCCAAGCTATCAGAGCTTACTGGTGAGAAGCCATTTTTGTCCAGATCCTGAATAGTAGTCCTGTCAGTGTTTCCTTGCGAACTGGACTGAACTGTGTGATAAAGGCTTATTCCGAACTCACTTCCGCCAATGGGATTGTGCATGAGCAATTTACTTCGCCCGTGAAAGTCCTTGTCCTGCAAGCTCATGTCGGCATGGTTCACCATAGTGGTCAGGTCCTGAAGTCTCCTCAGCGGGCTGTAGTTGGAGGTGGATTCTCTCTGATTGTACGCAAACGGCGATGTGGGGAGTTTGTAGCCAGAGTTCAAGAAATGCATGGCAGACCCCTGGTCCCCCTGTCGCTTTGTGCTCTGGTGTCCACAGGAGCTGATGCGGCTATTAAGCGCCTTGGTCTCCTGTGGATCACCACGATACTCCGAGCCATCCCTGCCAGCCACTTTGTAGGACTGATTCATGTTGTCCTGGCTCCATCCTGCGACAAAATACAGGGAAATGCTTTTAGATGATGTCTTTTTAAGAAGACCTATGGAATTACAACTCTAAAACTAAGGGGTTTGCTGCACAAAACACTAATGAGTTGTGAATTAAACCAAACATTGCAATCTAATTCAAAACAATTATGCAGCAGACAAGATGATTCCACATTAGCATGACATTTTAACAGCAAAACACTGGCATGGTTACATGTGCAGCATGCACATGCAACATCCATGCTGCAAACACAGATTAAACCGCTAGCTGGTTTCTAACTGGTGCGAGTTGGAAGACCATCTTTGACCAGCTAACCAGATGCCAGCTTAAGGTGGTCATAATGTTGTTTGGAGCATGGAAACCGGTCGACCAGCTAATAACCATCGAAAACCGGCTAGAAACCAGCTACCAGGTTCCAAAACATAGCTAGCATCTTAAACTGGCTTTTGTAACAGGGTGGCTACTCGGGTTTAAGTCGCAACCCTCGTAGGCCGTCTTGTCAAGAATCCATCAAGACAAAGATAAGAAAGCTTGAAAAAGTCAACATGAATCGCTATGTCAAAGACACTTCGATATGCCCCTACTGGACTGTTTAAAGATGACCTCTGTCGCGATTTCAGTGTGAAAACGCTGGTAAAGTATGTTACATTATCATCATGTGCATCAACAGTTCTCATACAGTCGTACAGCAGTAAAGTCACCCACGACGGTGAGCTAAAAAAACGCACCAAATACAAAAGGTACAGGAGAGAAATCGCCGGTTTCTTACCATTTACGACTCGGTCACGACAAAACCACCGGAAAGCCCTTCAAATTCGAGCATGTAGCGTTACTTTTTGTCAATTTGTGAAAGCGGATCTGCAAAATCCCAGCAGCATTTGCACCAGTAGGCCCGGCCTCGGCACTCATTTCTCTCTCCAACATCAAAAATGGAGATTAATAAATAAACGAGAATGAAACTGAGCGCCTGTCACTTTCCCCCGAAGCACCACGTCAATGCATCGAAAGCACGTTTTTCAGCGGCCACGATTTCTATTGAAATACATGATTGTTTGCCCCGCTTGCCGAGTGCCCCTGGTTCTATGTGTGTGTGTGTGTGTGTGTGTGTGTTAAAACAAGCCCTGACTGACTGTCTGTGTGTGTGTGTGTGTGCTGGTGAGAGCGACCAATCGGCACAGCACACCCAACCCCCAGTATACATTCACATCCACTTAACCCGATTCACTATTTCCCAGGTACATCTCTCACTTGCGTTAAATGCATGTGGACAATGTGCAAGCAAACGCAAGTTTAACCTGTCCCAAACGCGTCGTCCATACAGTCACAGTCGACGCGATGCGCGTTGGGCACATGGAACCACACTACACTGAGCATTTGCTTTTAACCCTCACGCCATTTGTTTCCTTGTCCTAACAAAGGCGTAACTTCCTCCATTTTAGAGAGACCGCTCGTGCTTTGCAAGGTAGCCGACCACAATAACTCATATGGGCAGAAAACACAATTTATTGGTCTCGATCAACAGACACATGCTCCGGCATGCTTTATTTTCGAAGTTTTCTTTGCGCAATTTGTGAGTGGTTGAAAATTAGGCCATGCCACGCATAAGTGTAATATGTCAGACAGTTATGGCAAGCTTGTTTAACATTTATACCTTACTTGGAGCTGACTGGTACATTTTATGTTACTACTCACAGTTACTGGTGTTCAACATTAGGTTGTACCCCAGTTGTTACCATTTTTATTCTTACTAGTAAGATTTTTAATTCCTATAAAATCATACCTGTCAACCCTTCAGTTTTTTCCTGGGATTCTGACATTTTGCCATCCCGCTATCCTGTTTAAATATTTCCAGTATATCGCGTATTCTTAATCTTATATATATATATATATATATATAAATAGATATATATCAAAAAAAATCAACTGGGCGTATTTAATTATCATACTCGAAGCCAGAGGGCGCACTCATGCAGAAAGTCCAAAACAGTCATAATTTATAATTTATAAAGA